>SCDY01001019.1:2500-39083 GCA_004143825.1 Drosophila micromelanica
CCTTTTTAGCCATGATTCGTGCGCTTTTCACAACAGCAATTTCAAAAGCACTCATCGCGACTTGTCCGAGTGTAGTCTAGTCATAACACACGCACACACACACAGACACCCACAACACGCATACACATGAGCACGAATGCGTTGACTTCTTGGAAATTTTGCGGCAATGTGCGCAAAAATAAATTTCTTTGACACGCCACATAAAATGCTCGCGCCACTGCTGAGGATTCCAGATGAAAAGCCGGCTGGTAGCAGACAGCAGCATTGGCTAGCACTTGGCACACACACACACACTCCCACACACACACACACACACATATTGCACTGCCAAAAAAATATTCGCAATTTTCGCTTTTGCATTTTAATTCACTTGCGATTATTTATTATTATTTATTTGGCTCCCTTAATGCATCCGTTCTGTCTACTGGCTCCTCTTCTTCTTTATGGCCCATTACTGTTTACTGCGCTGCTCTGTTCTGGCCTGGTCTGCTCTGTTCTGGTCTGTTTTGGTTGCCGAAATGTTTATCGCTCATATATTCTGAGCGTCTGTCAGCCATTTGTTGTTTCCTTTTTTCGAAAATGGCTCATGTTGTTGTTGTTCTTATTTATTATCTTGTAATATTTATATTCTCATTTTGCTGCTGTAACAATAAATATCTACGTTGCTTATCTATTTTATCAGCTATTTCTAGAAATGTTTTGTAATCTATCTGAATGCAGTACACATTAAATATTTAAGTTTATAAAAATAAATTGCCTAGAAACAATTTTGTTTTTTATTAATTATATTTTCTATTCTAAAAGTCTTTCACCATCTGCGACTCTTATCGTGCCTTAAGATTCGCCAATATTTGTTGTTCACCAGAATATAAAATGTTAGAAAAAACATTCTGATCACTTATCACTTAGTTTGATCGCTTATCTCAACCGCATTTTCTTGGAATCGGACTCTGTCGCACCACATTTCCAGCATTGCCTTTTGATTCTTGTATTTGATTCATTAACAATGTGTTGAAAATGTGATTCCCCAAAAAAAAAAAAAACAAAAGTATCCAAAAATTTAATTCAAATTGGTTCACATTTACAGTTATGTTTGTCGGCGCAACTGTTACGCCTGAACGGACTCCGGTTTCGATTCGGATGCCCAGAGCCGGGCCCCGTTGCCACACCCACAACAACAACAACAACAAGAGCAACAATGTTGCCAGCTGCCGCCAAATTGCACAACAATAACAACAACAACAACTGCCACAAAATTTGTTTAAACAACTTGTGGAACAGTTCGTCAATCAACTGACGCCGATGTTCAAAATAACAACAACAAAATTATTGCGAAAAATCGCTGCCATCAATAAGAAATTCGAAATTGGAAAACTGAAATCCAAAATCAGAATATGTTTGCTATAGAGAAACGAGCCATAAGCAAAATAAATAAATAAGGTGCCAAACTACAGATTACAACATATATGATGTTTATTAATACGAAATTAAGTAGCCACCGTTAACAAAAACAACAACAACAATAACAACAGACAACAATCACAATAACAATAACAACAGACAACACTAACAGAAACCCGCCAAGGTGTTTTTTGGGTGGGTGGGCCACAGCAGCTGTGGGCGGGGCGGGGGGCACGGCGGGTGCACAAGTAGCGCTTTCATCTTTTCGTAATTAGGTGCGCGCAGAGACTGATAGATAGTTGGTTGGATAGATAGATACAGATGGGATTTTGAATGCGTCCAGATACAGATGCACTCGTCGTATATGGGGCAAAGTGTAAGAAAGATGAAAATTAAAACAGCAGCCCCAAAATGTTTACATATCGTAATGCGGGGAGCACCCGGTAATACCCTAAAAAAATTGGGCATTACTGTTCAATGATGCGGTTTGATAAGCTTCAGGCAAATTTAAAGCAAATTAAAATTTTTATGAATTTTTTAGACAGTTAATTTCAAAAGTAGCATATATCTAAATGAAAATAATACGAATAATATATTTAAAACATTTTTTTATAGATTAATAATTCTTTTTTCTTATAAAAGAACTTGATCTACCAAGAAGAAGAAATATAGTTTATAAAATTATACTGAGCTAAAATTAAAATAAATTAAATAGACTACTAAACTATGCGTGAAAAAAACTTTTTGGATCTTTTAATAAAATATAGACAATTAGTTGAATAATGTTAAAAATATTATTAACAAATAAAATTAACTAGTTTTGAAAGTGTATTTAAAATGTTTACCACGCTGTGTCTTTTAATTTGTTCGAGTTTTAAAACGCCAGACGAGGACAACGACAAACAGCTGTCGATACACGCACACACACACGCACACACACACACACTCGTTTGTGATACGGTGAGGCTTTTGTGGTTCAGTTGTTGGATTTCATTGCGGCCACGCAGGCGGGGGCGTTTATAATTAATTGTAATTGTCGTTGAAAGATTAATTTGGTTGCGCTTCAATGGCGCTTCATTGTCGGCCATTGCGCGGGTGGGGAAATCAATTTTATATCGTTTTTTCTTCTTCTTTCATATACTCTGTTTTTGGGCATTTTACTATGTTACTTTTTGTATTTTATTTGTTGGTTCTTTCGTTTGCTGGCCGCAGACATAAATCTATATTTTATGCTGCGAAAAGTGCAATCAAGTGGTTAGCTGTGCGCCGAAGGGGGTTGGCCCAGGGGCGAATCTTCAAAGGGGCAACGACGACGGCGATGACGGCAACGGCAACGGCAAAGGGAACGGGAACGGCGACGGCGATCGGCGCGCGCCGTCTACGTCGGCCCATTGAAATGGAGCATAAAAACTGTGGCTATAAATAAGACCCTGTAGGAACTGTGTGTGTTTTGTTGCGCTTGTTGTGTGTGTGTGTGTGTGTGTGTGTTGTTCTGCTCTCGGTGTATGCTGCTATGTATTTTCAAATCAAATTTAAAGTTGTTGCTGCCGAAACATTTCCGCAGATCAAAGTCACAGCTTGACAAATTCTATGGAAAGAGAGGCGGCCCAGCTGGCAGCCAGGTCGCTGCTGCTAATTGCTTTCATATCAATATCAATTCACGATCCTGATAACAGCCAACAGTTTTGTATTTTCAACACCTATAATGGCCCGGGGCATCTTTCGCACAATCTCCAATCTGATAATTATCAACAGAAGCAGCAGCAACAATTGCATCTTCCACTGATTGATATGCAAAAAGGCAGCAGCAAATAATCGGAATATATATATGTGTATATATATTTATGTAAATATACATTTTTTTATTTTGTAGGTGGCGGCCTCTAGCGTTGGCTTTTTGCGCAATCGGCGACGGCGCCGACAAGCTGCTGGGCCCTTTGATCTCTTGCCTGCTTTTTTGGCCAACAAATATGGCGCCAGATGCTGTTGTTGCTGCTGCTGCTGATGTTGTTGTTGATGTTGATGTTGCTGCAGCTCTAATTAGGCACACTTTATACGGGCGCATGGCTTGGTTTAGGGTGCTGCTCCCCCTTCGGCCTCAGCGTCTGTCAGCGTTCGTTGTCGCGACGTTCTTGTTTTTAAAAATAAATTGTACATAAATTTATGAAACATGAAAGATTTCAAATAAATATTTCGTCATTTTGTCAGAGGCAAAAAAGGGCATGTTTACCCTCCTTTCAATTTAATTAGTTTTTGAACGCAACATTGTTTTGTCTGCCAATCATGGGCATTATCATTCGCATTCGGAATAAACGAAACTATAAATAGACCCGGCCAGAATCCATAAATGCATATAGTTTCTAGTGAAAAATTTTAGGGGCACTTCAATATAATTCAAGCTAAAAATTTCTCAGCAAAATATTTAGATAGTCCCGCAATAAAGCTTCCTGCTGCCATAAACAAAAACACACACCCACACACACACACACACACACACACATACACAGGCAACGTCAACTACTTGTGGTTATAACAACAACTAATTGCCAATGACATATAAACAATCGCTGGCAACAAGTTGCTCACAGAGCCGTTTTGGCCAAGTGCAACGGCAGCAACAAAGTTGGCTCGAATGTCTGTGGCTGGCCAGTTTGCCACTCTGCCACTCGGCTGGCAATCATCATCATTAGCCACGGCCATTTTTGGGTAAATAGTGCAACCCTCTTTGCATAATAATGTGGACAAGGTGCGCATTTGGTGAAAAGCGCTCAACATGCAACATTTTTGTGTCTAAATAAAGATGCGATGCCGTCGAACAACAACAGCAGCAGCAACCTCAGCAGCAACCGCAGCAGCAGCAGCAACAATAACAATAACAACTTTTGGTTGCAGTTGCAGCCTGTTTGGCTCGCAAACCCGGTAGTAGGCAGTCGATACTCAGTATCGAGTACGATACTTGTCGGCCAATTCGATTATTGTCGATTAATCGATTTTAAAAGATATTTTAACTTAAAGCAACTGATTTTTTTGCAATTAGTTTCAACGAATTAAAGTCAATTGATAGGAAATAATACGAAAGTAAAGAACAAGAACAATATGTATTTATTGGGCTAAGTTAAGGAACGTTATCTGTATAAGCGGAAACAGTTATCGATAATAACGATTACTGTTCAGTAGATTTTAAACAGCTTAAATAGCTAATTTGTAGCAAATGCTATCAATAGTAATTTGTTGCTAGGAATCTAAAGCAATTAATAGAAAGCAGAATGAAATAAATGAACAATATTTACTGATTAAGTTAGGTTGAGGAGCTATCGGTAAAATACCAATAACGATTACGAACGTTACTCAAGTTCATAATCAAAAGACAAATAATCTTAAATGTATTTATGGTCTGATAAGACTTTAATTATGTGAAAGTGGTTGCGGAATTGAATCATCATTGATTATTTCCGTTGATTTATTTGGGTTAAAAAATTTGCTTGCGTGTTGCCTAAAAGTTTGATAATTGTTTGATATGTATGCCCAATAATTTGTTGGTTGTCGACATTGGCTACGTGACAAATGAGCACATTACGCATACGCCGCGTGGGATCGCCGCCGCAAAGCACGCAAATACGTCATCGGCGTAAAGTTCGCCACTTAAATTCCGGTGGAAAAGTGTGCTTATCTCAGCGATGCACGCCGATAAGTTAACCCAACAGGGGCTATCACGAGATCACAGATCAACCATTTTAAAGCTGCTTTCCTCTCCCCCCGCCAATGTGCCATCTCTTTCTCGTTGTGGCTGTCACGCTGCTCATTTGCAGTCAGATCAGGGGCGACAGGCGTCAGACGCCGAGCAATGGCCCCCAGAATAATATCAGAAAGGCGAACGCAAACGCAAACGCAAACTTTGGCGTCACATTTTGGGCCAGAAACTGTCATAGACTGGCGCAGATTTATAATGGGGCGCCTAACAACCCAAAAGCAGCAACAACAACAGCAGCTAGAAAATTACTTGGCCGGCCATGCGGCGGCTTCAAAGTTGTTTCTTTTTTTGGTATTTTTGGATTTCTTCTTCTTTCTTTTACTTTTTGGTGGCATCATTAAAATGTACAGAGGAGCGCACAATATTTTTTTGTATTTTTTTGAAATTTATTTCATACGCAGCGTGGGAATCGCCCCGTCAATTGTTTAAAAGGCGCCAACAGTCACAAAATTGTTGTATTGCTTTTGCTTTTGCTGTTGTTGTTGCTTTTGTTGTTGTTATTGTTGCTGCTACTTTTCGCATTATAAACGCATTAACTAATGTTGGAATTATAAGACGCTGTGACGCATAAATAAACAATTAAAATTGTTGTTAAGACGAAACACGGCGCACATAAAACTGTCGATAAATGTCGCAAAAAGCAAAAGCGCAAAACATGAGACCGAAAAACTAAGAAACCAAAAAATAAAAAACCAAAAGCCAAAAACAACAAACAACATTGATAAGTGGAACTCATGAGCTTCAATTTGTGGCCAGTGACAGTTGACAAAATGCCAAGCAAATATCTAGTTTATTTCTTTTAGTTGGCGACAAACAAAACATTAAATACAAAACTAGCAAAAAATACACTAAATATATATTTAAAATAAATATTTGCAAAAAAGATTTGGATAGCCAACAAGTTGTGAGCACAAAGTGTCATTAAATTAAACTGTTGGGAGAGTGCCTGCAATTTTCACATAGAGAGTTCTCTGCCAAGTTTTGAGCTTTTTCTTTTTTTGTTTTTGTTCTCCAAGTATGTTTTTTGTATATGTAAAGACATTGCTCATACGCACCGTTTACCTTTTCGGCTGTCTCATCATTTGCGGGCTAGTGAGAGCGTGGCGAGCATAGGCAGCGCTTTATGGTCTATGAAACGATCAAAATTTCTACGCTTTGGGCTTAATTGCAACAGCAGAAACCGTAAAACAGTTGGCAAAGCGCCGTTAACTCACTTGCCAGACACATTTCCCATTTCTTTTTTGGTTTTATGCTGATGGCACGTGCAAGCGCTCAGGTGCAACGAAAACAGATTAAGAAGCTAAAGCTGAAAAAGGTGAAAAAATGAACGCAGAATTTGAGCCATTATCAGAAAAGTTATCAAAATCGTATCAAACGACAACAGGAGCAGGCGCAACAAGTTGCCGCTTAACGACAGCAACAACAACAACAACAGATGCAACAACAACAACGTGCTGCAGGCGAATGCAATGCAAATTGAATTGATGTTGCCTGCCGTGTTGTTGTTGCCCTTGCCACAGAGCTGATCTGTGGTGCATGCCTGAAATTATAGCATAAATAGCTGAAGCCAGCATCAGCATTAGCTTCGATGCTGGAGTGCAACAGGTGCCCAACTGCCAGTTGGCAGTTAAGAGTTGCCAGTTGCCAGTTGCAAGTTGCCAGTCAGTTGGCAACACGTGCCCAGGGCGATGCTGCCGTGGCTAAATAATTACGTAATAAGTGGTTGGCAGGCAGGCAGTAAGGAGCCAAGTGGACTCCAGAGCCCAGACAACAGCCAGGCAGGCAGGCAGGTGGGAAAGCGGGCGGGCCTGTCAGCCAAACTATGCCAAGAATTTCATATGAAAGCGCGCGCTGAGAAGAAGTGAAAAGTCTGTTAGTTAGCCAGACAGACGGCCGGCCAGTTAGCCATTTAGCCAGCCAAGCATTGTGGCCAGCTTACAAACTAGTTGTTCGCTCAATATTCAGCTTTGACACGTGTGACTAATAAACAGTTCCAGTTAAGTTAACTAGTTCTTTAACAAGCAGTTAAATATTAACCCTATATAGAAAGCATTTAAAAATCATGAAAATGAAATTTTTACTTTAAACCAATTCAAAAATTTTAATTTTTGCAATAATAAAATCGTCGCTATTTATATTTTTTAAAACTCAAAATTGTGAATTATGGAGCAATTTTCAAAATCGATTTAATATTGATTTTAAAAATATATTTTTTAAAATTTTTATTTTTAAAAGTACTTAGTTCACATTTAAAATTAATAATAATAAAAATAAGTTGTAATCATTTATAACAGAATAATAAATTAATGTAACAAATATTAATATTAATTTTCATATTAATTAAATTTCTTAAATCTCTCCCTCTCTCTCTCTCATTCTGTCTCTGTCTTTCGCTTTCACTTCCGTACCCAAACTTTACCCCTTTATATATAATAAGCTGCACATTATGAACTAGTTCCAACTGAATCAAAAGTGATAAACTGTGCATCATTGATGCATCTAATGCCATGGCAACATGTTGCTAAAGCTCTGCATGTGTTGCTGTTGCTGTTGTTGTTGTTGCTGCTGCTGCTGCATATCGTGTTGCTGTTGTCATTGCTGCTTTGGCTGCGCTCCAGCAACAACGCAGCACACAATCAATAATCGCATCGATAAAGATCGTTAAACGAAATGTTTTTATTTTAGGCCGATGACGACGACGACCACGACGCATGTTTCGCGGGCAGCTGCAGCAGCAGCAACAGCAACAGCCGCAGCACCAACAACAGCAGCAACTACTTGAACAATTGCAACGGCCGCCGCATGAGTTATGACGACGTCCTCGTCCAGCTGCGCGTTCGCACGCCACACATGCGCATTGGCAATGGCTCATCTGACTGCCAGTCGGGCCTGCCCGACTGCTTGCCACCAGCATGGCACCTCGCCCCCCGTCCCTCCCTCCCATTTAGTTGTGCGTCGTCTGGCGCGCTGTGCGGTAAATTCGCTTTATGGGCTCCCGACGACGACGACGACTGCGAACTGCTCTATGCTAATTACGTCATGGGGACGACGCTTCGTACCTAATTTTGCATTGTGGGAACCGAAAACTGGAAATCCAAGACACCCAAGAAACCGCAGCGACTTTATTTTTTCTCTCTCTCTCTCTCTCTCTCTCTGCCCCTGGTTGCATTTTCCAACTGTGGCGGCAGCCAAACGAGCAACAAACGGCAACAACAGCAACAGTTGCCGCTGTTGTTGTTATTTAAGCAAATGTGTCGCAGCCAAAGCCAAAGTCGCAGTTGACGTCGCAGTTGGCGTCGACGTCGACGTCGCATATAATGACTTTTTCGACTTGGACTAAGGTGGTTTTGCGCTTTTTATGCTTATGCTTTATGCGCTCGCCCGAACTGGCTGGTCAAGAGGCATGTGGCGGGTCGCTGGTTTTCTTTGCTATTTGCTATTTGCTGGCGTGCCCCATCTGTGTGGCAGGAGGCAGCAGCAGCAGCAAAAACAGTTGCCGTTGCTGTTGGTTTGTTTGCAGTTGCTGCTGCTGCTGCGGCTGCTGTGTGTGGCATGCAACTTGTTGTTGTTGTTTTTGTTGTTGCTGGTGGCAAGTTGAAATAATTTTGTGTGTGAAAATATTTTGAAATGGGCGCGAGACAAGCTCCACTGCAACATGTTGCCAGCATCAACAAATGTTGCCAAGCTGCTTTTCTCTTGTCAAGCAACATGTTGCCGCGTCCTTGAATGTGGCAGTTAGCCACAATTATGTCAAACATTTGCTATTGCTTTTCATTTATAAATGTTGTTAAGTGCTTAAACTAAAAACAAAAAAATAATAAAAAGAACTACACAAAAAATGCGAATTAAAAGCACAAAAATTACATTTAGACACATTTAAATACCATTTAAATAGCTTTTGGTGCACAAGGTGAAGCTGAAGCCAGTGGCAACAACAGCAGCAGCAGCAGCAAATTTGTTGCCAGCGGCGACAAATAAAATGCCGCACAAAAATGCTGCTAAAAATGCAACTCCAACTCGAAGTTGTGTGCGTGCGTGTGTGTGTGTGTGTGTGTGTGTGTGTGTGTGTGTGTGTGTGTACAAACAAAGCATGGGAACCAAAAAAGACAAACACGCGCTCAGCTTGCCCCAGTGGCAAGTGGCCATTTGCTGCTGGCTGCTGGCTGGTGGTCAGCGCGCGCGCTTATTTTGCCGCAGCCAGCGGCAATTTTGGTTGCCTTCTTTTTTTGTTTTTTGGCTGCTTTTGTTCTTGTTTTTTTTTTAGCACACGGTCAGCTTGCCGGCCGGCAGAGAACTGCACAGATGATTGGACGCAATTTGGCATTTAATTATACATATTTTATATAATTTCCATAAGCGAATTTGTTGCACTTTCTGCCTGTGTTGCCGGCGGCGTTGTTGGAATTTCCGCCAGTGGCCGGAAAAACCCGCCGTGCTCGCGCCGCAAGTGACAGGAAAAATTCAACATAAAAGGCAGGCGTGCAGGGCGTGCAGGGGAATTTCCGGCCAACAAAACATGTGGCACACAAATTTGCGTTACCTGCCTGCCACCAAACAGCTTAGTTAGCAAACTCGGCAATTTTCCCACGCAGGTAGCGAGTGCAACGAGTTGCGGCGCCCTTGACTGGACAAACCTCCGGCCGGACTCGCAAGCTTCTATCGATTCCATTAACAAGTTAAGAACTCAATTCAATCGCGCAGATTAAGCGATTTAAGTGGCAACAACATCATCAGCAGCTACAGCAATGCGATTATGATCGTGAAATCGACTAAATCGTCAGCTAAAAAGAAAATATTGCCTGCCAGCAACAGCAACAACAGCAGCACATGTTGCATGAACAGAGGCCAGAACTTGAATCCGTGCAACATTCAGGCGATATCAAAGGCAAATTTTTCAACTTGGCAGGCCGCAGACGATGTCGACAGGGGCAGGTTTAATAAGCAGGGGCAGCAACAGCAGCAGCAGCGATAGCCAAGAAGGTGTTGCTGCACCTGAAGTAGATAGATGGGCCGACGATGGGCTGGAGCTGGTCCTGGCCATGTCGTATTATTAATGTTTGATGTAATTAATGCGTAATTAAGATGGCCAGCTGCATCAGTTTTTTTAGCCAAGTCAGCTAGTTTTTAGCACACTGATCAAATAATCACAAATGATCGCAAGCATTTCCGCTAAATGTTGGCCAAAACAGCCATGAAAAACATTGGTTTTGGGCTGCCACGCCCACTGCGCAAGTTCAAAGTGTACGTGCCGCCAACGCAAATTGCAGTCTTTAAACGAAGAAAAAAAATTGTGGCCAATAGAACGGTTAGTTGGGCCACTAATGGAGCTGGCAATGTACCATGGGAAACACATAATGATTTCTCAAATATCTCATCTCGAATATCAATCAATTTCAATAAGCTGCGAGTATTTCGAATATTCATTAATCTTGGCCGCGTGCGCAACTGAACCGAACTGTTGAAGCGTTTTTCTCTCTCCCTCTATCTCATTGTGGGGTGGGGGGTTTTTAGTGGAGCAGAAGTTGGCCCGCGGCAATGCGTTTATGCGGGCAGAAATTAACAGCAAGGCAAAACAATTAGTGGCACCAACAACAGCAACAACAACAGCAACACGCATCTTATCATTTATCTTAGCTGCTCTGGCTATTTATTTGGAATGTGCCGCAAGTGCCGCGAAAATTAACGCAAAATTTTGTCTGGCTAATTGAGCGCGGCTTTTGGCCATAACCTCAGCTTGAAGCCAAACTGGAGCTGTGGGCATAGTGCATATTTGAATGGCTTTGTGAATAAAGTGGGCTTGCGTCAGGTAGAAAATATTTGAAAAAAAAGTAAAATTATTTCTTGTGTATAGTTTTTTAATATTATTAAAATATATGTTTCTATTTCTCAGAAAACTGAAATCGAATAACTAAGTTGTTTTTTTTTCAGACTGAACAATTAAGTTTTAAACATCTATAAATTAGCAAAATATTTTCTATTTTAAATTGCTGACAGTAAAATAAATACGTTAAAAAATATGCAAAGTCCTCAAGGTATGATATCCATAAGAGTGCATATTTAGAATGTAAATTTAAAAAATTATATTTTTTGAGATATGAAATTGTTTTCTAATGAATTTCGCTTTGGTTTTAAATTACATTTTTGTTAGAGCATTAATAGTTCGGTGTTTCTTTGAGTGTATTTCACTTTGTTGCTAAACCTTTTTAGAGGGGGGATAGCGCCACCTGTGGGGCGTTCGCTTTGGCTTTGATATCGCCGACACAGATCTGAATCTCGACTAGACGACTCATGAATGGCATGCAATTTATGCATTTTGGATGCATGGATAGCCAGATAGCTGGTGGATTATGTCACATCCGCTTGTCGAGTCCAAGACGGATGCTTTGAGTGCCTGGCCATTAAGATCGAGTGCTTGGCGCACTTGAGGCCACGGAGAACAGTGGCTGCCATTGATGCGCAGAGATGTGTGTGTGCGAGTGTGCGAGAGTGTGTGCAATGCATCTCCATTAGCGCCACTCGAGGCGAACTTAGGTGTTGAGAGAGCTGCTGCATCTCTGATTTCCAAATGCGAATTACAGACGATGCGATCCGAGGCGGGACACGGGCAGGGGCAGGGGCAGGGGCAGGGCTAACAAGCATAATATTTTTGGCAAGGCGGCGATGATGACGAAGGCGACGACATCGACATCTTCCTATTCTCGAAATGCTTTTCAGCTGCTGTTGTTGCTGCTGTTGCTGTTGCTGTCGGCGGGGCCAGAAATAGCGTAAAACTCATAAACGGCTGGCGGCTGGCAGCGATTGTCGCGGGGCAAGTGGCGAGCGACGAGGGGCAGCGTCGAGCGAGGCGAGTGGCGAGCAAGATGGCAGCAGCATGCGATGCCATTTGAAAATTTCATTTCATTTCGTTATAATTTTGTATTTCCCGCATGCCAAACGGCCCCTAGGTACTGCTACCAATGTGGCCCCTCGAGAGAACCCCCTTAGCTGGTGCCCCCTCCTCCACCTTCAGTATAGTTGTTTAGTTGTTCATTTGGTTTGTTGTTGCGTCTAGCGCCGGCATTCATACTTAATTACCAAAAACGAAAAGTCGAAGAGTCGTCCCAGTTGTCGTCCGTTGGATCTTCTCTGGCGTGACGCTAAATGAGCAGCGCCAAAAAAAAAAACCAAAATAATTCTTTTGACCAGGTAGCAGACACCAGGCCACAAATGATGAATTGTGGGTGCCGTTGAGTAAGTTTGTCTCTCTGCAACGTAGGCGTTGACCTAAAAAAAATGTCTGTTGCTGTCGCTATTGTTGCTGTTGTTAAATCGTTTTCCGCTTGTGCAATCGCTTGCTAAACATTCTGCGGCGACAAGTGCAACCAGAGTAGAGTGAAAATGAAACAGCTTAGCTGCAAAGTTTTCCCCACTTGGCTCTGTGTAAATGGAAACTCACAGTCAAGGTTTGTGGCAGAAGAGTTGCAATGAATTACATATAAATACATATATATCTATCTAGCTGTATAGTAGATATTGAAATTTATATTCTGGCGCTGTGACAAAACATAAAACCGCAAATTGATTTTCAATGCTGCACTAGGCATACGCATTATATAATATTGTAAATAGTTCAAAGATGGGCTGCACTGATTGAAGGTGTTGCTGTCGTGACAGCAGCAATTGTTGTTGTTGTTGCTGTTCCGATTGCTTCTGGTCTACGCTTGGCGGCATTTCGAGCACTGCCAGTTTGTCTCCGCTTTTAACCAAAACAAACAAACAGCAACAACAACAAGCATCGATGCTGCTGCTGGTAACGACGAGCACACAAAAGCAAATGATGTTTTATGAGCAGCTAATTTACTTAACACCTCAGCAACAACAACAACAACAATAAAGATAAAGGGGAAACCAAAATTCAACTATAATAGCTTATGCCAAAAACAAAAGAATATAAAACATTTATTTATTTTTCACATGGCCTTTTTTATATTTGAAGTCCGAGTTTTTGGCTACTGCTGCGGCTGGTGAGAAATGAAGCTAATGCGTGGGTGCAAATTGGACAATAATATTGACCAGTTAATTCATGAAAATACCGATTCATTCAAGTTCGAAAGCATTTTAATTAGTTTTAAGCAGAGCGGAGAGCAAAGTTCCGGCTGTCATCGTCATCGTCATCGTCACACGGTGCGTATGATTAACGGACTTGAACCGGTTCGCATTTGCTGACCAAAAGCATAAAACAGATTTTTGTCAAGCTCCTTGTAAATTGTTTATGGGCCTTAATTTTGGGTTTTTATATATTTCTTACCAACATTGTGATATTTGGTTTCTTTTTTGTTTTATTGAAATCGATCCGAAGATCGTCAGTTCGGGCCAAGTTTCATTTGTTTGATTGATATGCAAATTTTTTGGGCCGAAAAGTGAATGCTGTTTGGCGTGGGTGGTGGCAATTTCTAGAGATTAGTATGCATTTGGTGCACAAATTTACTGTTCAACATTTGCCAATCAGCAAATGAATGAGATGAGTGCGAGCGAGAGCGAAAGAAAAGCAGATGCAAAATTATTCGCTGCGTTGGCAAACAAAGAGCCGAACAAAAGCCGCAGCCAAAAGCAAAATAAATCAATCTCAAACGAAAAAGTAAATATCCTGTGTGTGTGTGTGTGTGTGTGCCCCCGTCTGCCACAAGCCGCGGCACAGCCCAGTTTCAGACTCATTCATTGATCAAGCTGAAAGGAACAATTGCAAACGCGGGGGCAGCAAAAAAGTAAATAAACACAAGACGAGAAAGAGATAGAGTGCGAGTGTGAGAGAAGGAGAGTTGCTGAGAGAACAGCTGATTGCAGCTGATTTCTGATTTCAAACAAACTAAAAAAAAGGGCTGCCACTCCTCCTCTGCCTGGCCGCAGCTCTCTGTGTGCGACAGGCATGACGGAAGCCAAAGAAGACGCAGCAGCAACAGCAGCAGCAACAACAACAACAACAAGAGCAGCAGCAGCAGCAAAAAAAATGAATTAAAAATCTAATTGCGACCGCGTTGAAACAAAGCAAAGACGAGCAAAAGACAATAAAAAAATGGAAACGCGACAAGCGAGGGCGGCAGGGTATCCACAGTTCAGCTTATATATATATATATATATATATATGTATATGTATATGTTTGTGAATCGTTGAAGTCGGGATCTTGCTGGGCGCACTTAGTCGCGTTACAGACGCAAACGTCATGAACCGCAACGCAACAATAATTACAACAACAAGTTGGGACTCCAACCGCAAAGGTCGACTGCAGATGCCAACGTCGACGACGAAGGCCAGAAGAAGAAATGAGTTTTCAAAGTTTTTCCAACTTGGGGAGCAGCACAAAATTAATGCGAATTTAATTAAAATGTGCAACTAGCAACAGCAACAGCAACAACAATCAATTCTAGAGCTGAGCTTTTCTTGTTGCTGCCCAGCCGCCAAATTGTAGAAGAAGAAGAACCAGAAGAAGCAGCAACAACAACTGGATGCGAACCTGGCTGGAAAATTGCAATCGTCGGCGCATGTGCGACGGCTCCAACAGAGTGTGTTCGCCAGTGTGTGTGTGTGTGTGTGTGTGTGTTGCATAAAATTATTTCGGTCTGGTGGATATTAGCAGAGCGTGAAGTTGGCAAATAAGAAATTCAGCATAAAAAGGTAAATTTTCATTAAACAGCAACAAAAAAAAAACAACAACAAAAAATAAAACTGAAAAAAGCAAAAAAAAAGTTGGTAGAAAGAGGCGGTTACCACTTAGAGACAGTGTTGGATAGAGGTAGATAGAATGCAACGATAAGATTAGTAGGCAATACCTATTAAAATTTCTAATTTTAAAGCAAGGGCTTTAGGGTCTAAAGAAAAATATGCAGCGAAACTTTATTTATCAATTTGTATTATTTTGTTGGTTTATTTAATATGTAATGAGCCAAAAAATAATACAAATAGTATTGAGCAAAATGGGGAAAAAATGGGTAAATTTTTAAAAACATCTTATTTCAAAATTATTATATTAATTTCTTTTCTTACACCTACAGGCATAAAATATTGGATAATACCTACAAAATATGGTTTTTACACCAATTTGAAAGGTATTAAAAATATCGCATGTTTAATATTTGTATAATCGATTTGAAAATGTTCGTAACTCGTTTAACTCACCATAAGTTTCATTCACAGCCATTTGGACTGATTTGAGCACCGAGTTCGTCACACGGAGTGGCACGCCCAGTATGGAGAAATTGCCGGGATTCGTTTGCTGGACAAACATCATGTAGGAAATATCGGAGGCCTGCTCCAGATCGTTGCTGCGCACCAGTCCTCGCGGCAACAGACGCTCCCTGTAGATGTCGCATTCGCCGCTGTTGTTCCGCAGCGCGAACTGCAGCCGGACGAGCTGCGGCAGCTGCAGATTCCGCTGCTGCTTGTACACGTGCTGCACTTTCATCGTGACCGAGAAGTTGGTCCGTCGATCGGCCGACATCGAGGTGACCACGCCCATGAAGACGGTGGGCGCCGCATACGCCAGCTGGGCGGGATCGCGGGCGGAACAGTAGCGATCTGGTCGCTGCCTGCTCCGATGCTTGCCACGGTGTTTTCGACGCTGCTGGTGCTGGTGCTGGTGCTGCGACTGCAGCTGGTGTTGCTGCTGCTTCTGTTGTCGTTGCTGCTGCTGCTGTTGGCGCTGCAGTTGGCGTTGCCGTTGGCCGCCACCGGCGCGATGTTGCCGCTGGCCGCTGTTGTTGCTGTTGCCAAAGTCGCGACGATTGCGCGCCGTCTGCTCCTGGATGAGACTGCTCTCTGGCAGCTCGTAGGACTCAATGAAATAGCGTTGCGGAGCTGGAACTGCTGCTGCTGCTGCTGCTGCAGCTGTTGCTGTGGCTGTTGCTTTGCTGCTGAGTTGGTGCAGCTGGAGTGCGTGGCGTCGCGATTTACTGCTCGCCATGCCATTGTATAATAAATTATTTATTTGACTATTTATTAGCGTATTTGGAACTTGTTGTTGTGACTGCTGATGCGTTGTCACCGCAGCAATATGGTGCTGCACAGCCGCATTGCTATTGCTGCCGGCGTCGAATACTGTTGCTGGCCTTAAATTAATGTTGCTAGTGCTACTAAGACTATTGCTGGGCCGTCTAAGCAGCCTACTTAAGATATTGTTGTTGTCGATGTTGCTAACGACGCTTTCACTGCTCCCGCTGCCATTGTCCGTCTGCTGCTGCTGCTGTTGTTGTTGTTGCACTTGTGGCACAGCAATGTAGTAGCTGCTTTCTTCTGATTCCCATGAACTTTGCTGCTGCTGATGCTGCTGTTGCTGTGTGAGTGTTGCTGCTGCTGCCGCTGCAGCTGCTGTTGTCGCCGGCGCACATGTGATCAATAGCAACATGCAGCTGACGTAGATTGCGAGCGTTATCAATGGCATTAGTTGCGGTTGCTTTTTTAAACTCCATTTGCGCACATGTTGCGCATACATGGCGTCCTCCAAAGTTGTTGTTGTTGTTGCCCTAGCTTTATTTACAATTCAACTATCGATTACTGTCTATCGCTTATCGTTTGCTTCTCGCTGCTCGCTGGTTGCTGCTGCTGCTGCTGCTTGCTAGTTGCTGCTGCTAGTTGCTGTTGCCGCTGTCTAATCCTGGCAAATGTTGCCGCCGGTACGTCGTCGCTGTGCCTTATCGTATTTTCGTTTATCCTGCAAATACTTTCGATAGTTTCGTAGCATTTTGAGCGACGGCAACAGAGAGGCGCGACACGAGAGAGAGAGAGACAGGGAGAGAGAGAGAGTGCGACAGTTAGATAGAGAGAGACACAGAGAGAGTGATAAGGGGGGGAGAGACAGTCAATGTTTAACAATTTCTAGCATAATATTTATGAGCACTTTGAGAACTTTTTTGGCTGCTGTTTGTGTTGTTGCTGATGTTGCTGTTGCTGTTGTTGTTGTTGTTCGTGTTGCTGCTGCTGCTGTTGTTGCTGGTGACTCATTTTGGCCCGATCGTCTGCTTTGGCAATGCAAAAAATTTATACGTATTTCTTTAAATAAATAAATTGCTGCTTGCTTTTGTTATTGTTGTTGTTGCTGTTTTTCTATTATTGTTGTTTGTTGGTTCGTGCTGTGGCTGCATTTATGTTGTTTAGAATTATTCGATTAGATTTTATTCGCTGTTCGTTGCGTTCACGTTTCACTTGAGCGCTTTGGAGTCGACGCACTGATCTACGGCCACGCCCCCCTTCTGCCCCCTTGAGCAGACGTAGACTTAAGGTCGTCGCGTGGCGTTTAGCTTAAAGTTTTCTGATTTATTTTTGTTTTTCTTTTAGTTAGTTGTTCTTTTTGCTGCTGTTTGTTGCTGTTGCTTTGCGCGTTTTTCACGACGATTTTCACGCGCGCGCGTTTCGTGCGCGGCTCGTTCGTTGTTCGGCTGCCGTCGGCTGTTGGCTTCGTTTGTTCGTTTGTTCGTTGGTTCGTGCGTGCGATGCGAGGTTCGTGTGGCTGTTGTTGTTGTTGTTGTTATTGTTTTTGTTGCTGCTGCTGTTGTAATTGTAATCCTCGCTGCTATCTGTGAGATACACTCTTTTCTTTTCGATAATGTTAATGTCTGTCTCGCCGTATACGCGATCTGTCTATATAGACGTAGTCGTAGTCGCTGCCTGATTCACTGCCGAGTGTTTTCTGGCACACACACATATACACACACTGATGGTGTCTCTGCTGCCGCTGATGACGATGATGATGTTGTTGATTTAGCAGACACACAGACACACACGCACGTACACACACCCGACGAAGACAACACACACGTTTTCTAATTTTAGACAAAAGTAATTATAAAAGAAAAAAGCAGAGCAGAGTGCGCCGCGCTCAGCTCATACGCATATATCTTCTACTCTGCCTAGATATTTATATATATATAAATATATATAAATAATATATATATATATATATTTATGCACACACACACTGGCGATCAATATAACTGTATCTGTGTGTTAGTCGCAGCAAGTACATATGTATATTGCACACACACACACACGCATCAAAATCGATCCCGATCGTTTTTTATATGCACATGGACACTATATATGATGAGTATATACATATATATATCTGTATATTTGTGTATCAGCCGTAGACAGACGATGTCAGTTGTTTGCTGGACGGAGGAGACGATGTTGCCTTTGGATTGCAGTTGCTGTTGTTGCAGTTTTTTTGTTGTTGCTGTTTTTGTTTTTGTTGTGGTTTGTGCAAAGTTTATTTTATTCATAAGCTTCACTTCATAAGCTGTGCGCGGCTGCCAGCCTTATCAATCAATCAATCAATCAATCGTAATTGAAACCGAATTCAAAATGAAAATCGAAAGTCCTTTCGCGATAATCGCTTTTTACGTCAACTGACGAAATTCTCGGATTAGATTTTCACTTGCACTCACAAAACGATTTTGATCGAATTGTTGCAAAAAACAATTGTATCATTCATAAAGTCGCTCGACTTATTTTATTTCATTTTTTTTAACGCTTTATTTTGACGTATTAAATTTTGGTTGTTTTTTTATTTCACTCCACCAAATAAATTCAAATTCAATTTGAAATCCACATACACACGCAGCCTTAGTGTCTCGGTCTGCAGTTGACTCGACTCAATATTTTTATCAATGCTCCTCGGTTTGTTTCGGTCTCTGAAATGTTTTTGTATCTTTCGCCGTTTTTTTTTTTGTGTATATTTTTGCGGTTTGCCGACACGCGCGTATCTGACCGTTGCCGTGGACTGTTTGCCGCCGACTGAACCAAAACGTAACTCGACACGTAAACGCTTACGTTGCGCTGCAAATCGAACCGCCAACGCATCGAACCGAACATATACCGAACGAAGATCGTTAGCAGGTTGTGCTGCTGCCAGAAATCCTTACATTTGAGATAACTAAGGTCTAATAATCTATTTTTCATTTTTTTTTTTTTCAAATTGAAAAAAAAGGTAATTGCAACCATTGAAATGGTAACTAATTAAAAGAAATTATTCATTATAAAAACAAAATTTAAAACTTAACATAACCTAACAGAACTCATAATCGGTATGTTATGCTCAAAATGGCACTGTTAGACTGTTAGGCACTACATACAAATCGACTTCGTGTTTGATGGTTTGATGTTGCGTGAGGCATCCGACTCATACGTGTATAAGACAATAATGCGCTGCCAACAATGTTTAAATTCGTTTTTACAATTTGCGCGAAACTTTTTTGAAAAATTTATAATTGTTAATGTGATAAAAATAAATATTTGAACAGGCTTAACAATTCTTAAGGGATTAATTTACATTTTATTTTAACATACAAAATAATTTTAAAAAAATCATATATATTATTTAATTTCCATGATTTTTGTATAATATTCAGTTTTATGTATGATAAACATTATGAATTGTCAAAACTTTTTCTTTAGATTTGTCTTGCTCGTAATTTTTTTAGAGCCAGATAATAATACTACATTTTTACTCACTTGCTTACTTGTTTCTTATAGCGCCTTTAAATATATTTTAATATAAGCCAAAGGACTACTTGTTTCTTTGATTTTTTTTTTCAGAAAACTGCAGAAAGCATTCAAAGCTGACCTTTCAATTATTAATTGCTCTCAAGACATTACTACACACCTAATTCGCTTTCCTTTTTCAATTGAATTGATTTAAGCGAATTTGCCGCTTTTTATACACAGTCAAGTATTTGCAGGCGATACCGATAAGATATTTACACTCAGGGGAATGATTGTATAAATATAAATATTATCAATTATTCTAAGCGTATTTTTAGTAATTGAGGAGGAAGTTACAGTAGACTAGTATCTTAAGATAACTCAAAAACAAAATATATTTATGTATATACATATTTAGCTAAATCTAACAGACTGACACACACACAGAGCTAAACAGATGTTTATAGAGGGCTGGGAGCCCAGCTTTTTTCCCATGATTATTTGCTTTATTGTCAAATGTCAAGCCCACAACAGGAGAAGGAGACCAAGTCATCAGGTGAAGCTGTCGGCGGTTGGAAGTCGTGTAAACTTAACGTTTTTACCAGTTGCTGTTAATGCTGTTATTGTTGTTATTATAATTGTTGTTGTTGCTGTTGTTGTCAAACAAAGCTTCCACTTGTTCTACGCAGCGCGCATAACAATAAAAGATGTGTAGGCAAGGGGAAAATAAAAAGCGAACCACAAAATAAAAAAAAAAATACGTCTGGTGACAAGTGCGGCAATTGTAAGAAAACCTGAAGTTAACGCTGGCGCTTCATAAGCCAGGCCCAAAGAGAAAAAAAAAATGCGGACCGGCCTCTGCGCTAGGGTGGTTCCAAGCTTCAACTCGGCCAACTGGCGTTCTGACCCGCCCAAGGTTATATGCAAATTGACCAAGATAATTCGGGTGAATTCACCTCTAAATTTTTTTTTTTTGATAATCTTTTCAAACATTTAATTGATATAAAAATTATATGTTTTGATAAGGCTTATTTAAGTTGTAGAACACCGTTAAATGAAAATTACGCGTCGAATAATCACGAGCTTATCTTATCGGGAATTGGAGCCTCTGTTGGGGAAATGGAATCGGAAGTGTGGAACTGTGACGCGGCAGCACCTGTCGTTGCCGGGCACAGTTCAAACAGGTAGACAGACAGACAGACTGAACGAATGAATGAATGTTTGAAAAGCTGCAAACACGGGGCTCGGCAACAATCAGACAGCATTGTTTGTGCCGTGAGCTGGGAATCAACTGCTCTGCATGTGAGTTGCGGAAGTGCAGGAAATACTCGAACTCTCGTGGACCTCAAAACTCAAAGTCCCGACAGAGGACAGAGGCAGAGGCAGAGGCAGAGGCAGAGAACGAGCCCGGAACGGAGATGGTGATGGTGATGGAGATGGAGACAGAACCTGGCACACAGCAGTAGGCACTAGAGAACAGCTGCCAAGCGCAGCGTCATTGCATCATCAACAAACAAATACAAATACACACATACACACACACTGACACACACACACACCAATAAACTAGAACAACAATAACAACAGTTAAAACGCACCACTGAAAACCCACAACAATAACAAACGTATGAAAACAAATTTTCCAAAAGCAATTTTAAAATGCGCGCAGGCGCAAACGACGTCAACTGCGACGTCAGCGTCGGCGTCAACGTCGACGTCAACTAAAGAAAATAATGAAAATTAAATAGCTAAAAGCAAAACAGAGCCAACGACAAGTTCCTTTCCACATTTTGTTGGTAAGTACTTGAAAGCCATAACAAAAATAAATGCAGAAACTACACAAATGATTGTGTAATTTTCCTAAATGACTTTTCACACACGCACACACACACACACAACCAACACATACACACAAAGAGATAGGGAGTTGAGGGTGTGCTTGTGGGTGGCTAAGATGAAAAAATTAATTACTTGAATCAGATCACGAACTGAACTAATTTAACAATTTAATAAATCAGAAATAATTTAGACTTTCTTTTTTATGACATTTAAATAAATAAATAATGAAGGAAAAGAAGTTAGCTTTGCTTTCTTATATAAATCTAAAATAAAATCATATTAAAGAAAGCAATGAATACTTTAGACAGCTATTTTTATTAACTTATTATTATTGTTATTACTTTTAAATACTTTCAATATTATTATAATAAGAATTATTTGGTTTACTATTTAGCAGATATTGATTATATATACATATGTACATTTACTTCAGCATTTCTTTTCTATGATCAATTACTTTATTTCCTATTTAAACCGAATCTGGTTGGTGTGATTTGATTATCTTGCCTGATATTACTTGATCAGTTAAACGAAACATGTTGTGTCCAGATAGGGTTGACTCAATAGTGTCTTAATAATGATATCATATCCGATTTTAGTCATCATCAACAAGCAAATATTCTCAAATTGACAATATTGATTGTGTCTAGTTAGTTGGAATTGATAAAAAGAGTGCAAGGTTTACACGCTGGAGCGCTCGCTGGCTGCGTGATTGGTTACTCAACGGAAACGGAGGAAGAAGAAGGTGTCTGAAATTCTGTCTCTATCTCTGTCTATTACTATCTCGCCATCTCTGTTGTTGTTGTTGTGTGTAATTACAATGAAAGTAAATAAGATTCAAATTTGTTTGCTGCTGCACTTGCTCTTGAATGCATCTCGCGTAACCCAAGAACAGACGAGCCGTTATAGGTACTCCGTACCCACCGTACTCTTCCCCTCTCTCCCTCTCGAGCAGCAGCAGCTCTGTCACTTTTTCTTGGCCTGTCTCCGGGTGCCACCCTTGCGATCATCAGCCGCCAGAGCCACAGAGCCACTAAATTGTGTTAAAAACTTGCCGGCCAGAAGTACAGAACGCAGAAACCTCAAGATCTGAGCGAACAGATAAGCCCTGTGGCAGGGGCGCGAGAACGGAACGAAACGAAACGGATCGGTTCGGAACGAGGCCGAACTGAACCCAGTTTGGTCGGTGCAATCTTCCGCATTATGAGTAGCAGGCAGTGCCCAAGTCAAGCCGAGGAAATGGAAATGAAAATGCACTTGGCTTACACCAGAAGCAGCAACAGCAGCAGCAGCAGCAGCAGCAGCAGCAGCAACAGCCACGGGGAGGGGCAGGCCATTCAGGTTGTTAGCGGCGACATGTGGTTCGGTCTGGCTTTAACTGTGGCTCTGGGCCTGGCTATGGGCCTGAGACTAACACTGGCTCTGTTACTGAGCTCGGGCTCTAATTTCAATTGGGTTTCGTGGTCGTGGAAATTATTCAACAGTGCTAAGTACGCTCTGAGCTCAACTCTGAGACAGGGCAATGGGAGTGGGACTGTGACTCCGACTCCGACTCCGACTTCGACTGGGTCTGGGACTGAAACTGCAGGGCACCCACGCGTGACGTGACTCTTTGGTTTGACTTTCTGTACCTACCTGTGCCTGAGCCGCTTCCGTAAAAAGTTGCCGCCGTTTGCCCTTACCCCCATACCCATGCCCATGCCCATGCCCATAGCCCTTCCCCTTATCCCCTACCCCTTACGGACTTACCCCCGCCCACCAGCGTCTCTCTCGTCCGACCGGCTGCCGTCCACTTGCGGTTGCCCGCTCTTCAAGTGCATTGAAGCAAACTGAAGGCTATTTTTCAACTTCAAATGTTTGCTAAATGACTTTTGATGATTTGTGGCGAGCTGAGCCGGCCGGGGGTTGAGCCGCTGAGCGCAAAATAAATTAATGAATGTATTTAGTTAATTTCACTCGTCCCAAAGTGTTGACTTGGCGTCTAATTAGCCCATCGATGGGGCATGCCACAAATGCAACCAGCTAAAGAGCGTTTCAAATTCAATTGACATTCAATCTGAATACAACTAAAGTACAATTAAATTGAGAATGATCTGTTCGACTAGGCGTTACTCTATACTATATATATTCTTTATATAAATATAATAAATATTATTCATAATTTTTTTAAAAATCTCTTCCTTCTATTAAAATGTCAAGTTTCAGGAAAAAGCTACTTAAAATTCGCAGTTGATTATTAGTAGATATTACAAAATTGATTTATATCTTCCGTTTTCACTTTAGCTATTAAGTCAAGTGACGTCTGATACTTCCGTTCTCACTTGGCTATCGATGATGTCGAAATTTCGGCTAACTTTAGTATTATTAATCAAAAATTTATTGATAACGCTCAAACAAGACCTTATCGCACACTTTCATTCCAATCAGAGTTGGTTCCACTTGAGCCATTTGACAGTGGCCCACGCCTTGCTGCCGAAGCGTGTTTGATCACAGTGACTAATAAAGTGTATGTACAATTACGTTTTTTATAAGCTCTTGGATTAGGGTGACAGCCGGTCTTGCGCCCGTCTGATAATAAAATTGTTTGACGAGTCAAATTTTTAACATTTTTGGCAAACTTTTTGTTGGCGGACGTGGAACTGAATTCTTGACGGCGACACGTGCATTGCAGATAATCAGCATCGTGTCTAGGCCTTAAAATAAACTCCATGTAATTAGCCCCGCGAAGAGTCGCAGTACCCTAAAAATTTGCCAACGGGCATAACAACTATGTGTAGAGGTGTGTACAAATATGAAAATATAGATATTATTAATTTTAATTTAAGTTTGAAACTAGGCTAAGCTAAACAGTTTGTGACATATTCACTGAAACAAAATAGATTTTCTTTTTAAGACTAAAATTAATTATGTTTTGACATTAAAAGAGGTTTACAAAATATATGATTTATCTACATATTAAATTATCAACAATGCAATTAATATGTTAGTCAGCAACTGTAATCGAAATGTTTTCTCTCGGGTATGATTTAACCTTAGTCATAGGTTAGAGCAATAATAATTTGTTGTCATATCATTCAAAAAATTTGTGCTTCCAGTTGCTGTTGCCGTCTGGAGCAAAAATAGCCAAAAAGCGTCGCGAGTCGCGACAGGCGATGGATGGGCTATAAATAAGCGGGCCGCAGACTTCACCGCACAAAAGTGGAAGCCAACTGCAGTTGAGACTGCGAGACGAGTCCAAAGCCAGAACATAGAGAATATAGCATGTATAGCAGATAGCATAAGCATAGGGCATATAGATTGCGACTGACTCACCCAGCTGTGGAAATGCTCGACTAATATTTCAATTAGGCGAGAAAAAAAACTTCGACAAAATCTAAAAGCAATAGCCAAAGCTGATGACATGCCCAACGTTAATAAAAAGCGGCAGAAATGTGGCCGGGGCCGGGTTGAAATAAATTCCATTGGACCCTAGGTGGTCGAATATTTTAACACTACCGGGCACCGGGCAACGGACCAGCGAACAGGAACAGCTTCTAGCCGCCGGCCAACTAAAGGCTGTGGACTACAACCTCCAGCCAGGCTGACCAGTAGACAGACAGACGGTGGCAATCTGTGGCGCTGGCGTCTGCCTTTTAATGTAGAAAACTAGTCGAGGCGCATAATTTACGACAGCGTCTGCCAAGGATCAGCGGGGGCAGCGGGTTAGCGGGGCGGCGGGGGGCGGGGCAGTGCAGTCGCTGCTGAACCACGGCGTTGACTTGACTTATCAATTTCACGGGAATCCAATCGATTTTTATATGAGAGCGCGCAGATAAACCGCAAAAATCAAGCAATAAAATCGCAACAAAAAAAAACAGAAAAAATAAAACAAAAACAAAAAATTCAAAACGAGGCAACAACAACAAAAAAAAACTAAAGCGAGGCAGCGGCAGCGGTGCAAAATGAAGAGCAGCCACAGAGGCTGACACTGAGACTGAGGCGACTGTGGCTCTGGCTGGGACAGAGAGACAGAGACAGAGACAGCGAGAGGCAAAAGGAAAATACCAAAACGGCAATAAATGGTGTTGATATCCCGCGAAGCGTGTGAAGACGCTAACGATGCCGCCAAAACTTGTTAACCACAAAAATTATTGCATGAGATGAAATAAATTAAGGTGGCGGCGTCGACTGCAGCAGCAGCAGCAGCAACAGCAGCAGCAGCAATAGCAGCAGCAGCGTTCCCAGTTCAGCCAAACTATTCACATTGCTTCCTATTGCTCGCATCCTTGCGCCGACGGCGACGGCGACGGCGACGGCCCATCCAGCCAGGCGTTCAGGCCGCCAGTGGCGACGTCGTCTTCACCATTTGCGTATCCAACGTTGCCAGCGTCGTCGTCGTCGTCATCGTCTGCTGCTGCTGCTGCCGCCTTTGTTGCTCTTGTTGCCTGTTGTTGTTGTGGTGTGTGTACTTTTGGTGAAATGAAATGACAGACGCGGCCCAAGATGCAAATTTACCTATGGAATGCTGATCAGACTATAAAGAATCTGGAGCACACTACCAACCAACAAGCAAGACAATTAGCTAAGCTGTAAAACAATCTCTTATAGGCCATCTATATTATTATGATCTTAATTTAATTAGATACTATATAGTCATTTGTGTATCCAGAAGTTAGACTGTTTCCTCTACTCTTGGCTTAAACCTAAAGCCAACTTAAGAACCCTAAGTAACTTAGATCCTATATCCTCGAAAACTTTGTTTATTGGTTCTTAGATAAGAAGTAGATTCTAAGGATACTATGGTCTAAGAAAGTTTGCCTTATAGGGTAACTAAGTCCTACGAATCCTAGGGGACTCTTCTTTCTTTTTCTAAGATAATCCTTAAGGATTTTTATGTCAAAGGACTTATCTTATGATTGAACTATGATTATGATTGAACTATGATTGACATGCCCAAACATAAAATATACCTAATCCTGACTGGATCTCCAGTTTTCATCTTTCTGCCCTGCCTTGATATTCGAGGGTAGCGCACATTTACAGTCGTTGCAGCCGGATCGCTACACATATGAAAACATTTGCACTGACCAACGTAAAGCTCTTTCAGCACTCTGTTCAGGCTCTGCTGGGGGGCTCCCCCAAGCCCCCGCAGACGGCCGCCCCCTCTCGAGTGCTTTTGTTGCACTCTCACAGCAGTCGCCTGTCTCTCGCTGCCGCACCCCTCCCCCCTCCCCGCCAACCACCTCGCCCACCCCTTTGCCTCGGCGGCGCTGCCGTTTTAGCAACATTGCAATCATCTGAAAATTCCATTCCAATCAAATTAAAAACTGGCGTCTACCTTTTTATCATTTTCTTATCAGATCTCAAGATCTGCCGCAGCGATGCCTTCTGCTGTGTGCCTTTTATACCGTGTGTGCATGGTGTGTGTGTGTGTGTGTGTGTTTGTGGATGGGGTCTGCAACTCTGGCTCAGACTCGGGTACTCGGGCGGCGGCCGCGGGCTCTGGTGCGACTCTTTTTGTTGCTGTTTTCTTTTTTTATATAATAAGCAGATCTTTGTCCCAAAGAAACCGTGGCCATAATATATCAATATAAACGCATACACACACACACACACACACACACACAGAGAGACTGAAGTACACATAAGATTGGCCCGTGAGCGCCTGGGAAGCAAAGCACATTCATGGCTCGGAGCTCGGAGTTCGGAGCTGGAGCTGAAGCTGGACATTGACTTCAATTTCAACTTCAGCTTGAGCGCTTTGGTGGCTGTTGGACGGCTGCGGGGGCGACGCTGGCGGGGACCAGGCAAGTGCGGCGGTGATGGCGACGGCGACGATGCGAACGACGATGAAATCCATTAGTTTTGCACCTTTGCAACATGTTGCAGCGTCGCCGTCGCCGTTGCCGTTGCCGTCGCCGAGTCGCCAAAATGTTGTTGGCCATTGCTGGATCGCAAATTGGTAAAAATTAACACGCCGCTTTGCTCTTGACCAAAAACGGTCACCACGAAGCCCATTTTGCTTTTAGGCGTCTGTCGCCAAAATTCCTTTCATGACAAGATCTCCCCATCAGTTTAAAACCAACCCAACTCCCCTACCACCTCACCAAAAATCGTCGCCCTACTTTTTTTGTTGTTGTATTTTTTTTTTGTTTTTTAACCATTGGCCATCTCATACTTCAATTTAATAAATTAATTGGCTTCGATTCGTTTTCCATTTTTGTGCAAGTTGATTTTTTGTTTTTTCGTAATTCATTTTTGATTTTTGGGATTAGATAGAAATCAGCTGCTGCTAGAATTTTTGCTGTTGCTGTTAAAAACGTTTTCGTCCTCACGCATTCCTTCCTCTTTTTATCTGAGTGTCTGTTGAATTGGGCTGCCTGTTTATTATCTTAGGTGTTAATGATTTCATTTTTGGCCACCCAATTGCCACACGGCGTGCCTCGCTGATCGTTCGTTATCTGCGCCGCTGCGCATGCGCAGGTCCCAGTCTCCCCAGTCTCCTCAGTCTCGAGTCCCAGACTCAAGCTCCAGCTTCGTGCGCATCTTCGTCTGCGTCTGGATCTTCGTTTCGTTCTCGCCTCGGCTTATCGCTTTAATCTCTTCTGACAGTGATTATTGCTGTTTGCGGATTGTGCAATTGATGTGCGAACTTCGACACCGTCTAAAGAACGAATACAAAAAACGAAAAAAAAAACTGAAAACTGAAAAGAAGAAGGCAGAATGCGATTGCGAATGTGAACGAGAACCAGAACGAAATTGAGCTCAAGATCGAGACCTCTACCATCTTGGCTGTCAGCGCCAGGCAGCTTTTGCAGTCTCTATTTACAGCAGGGCGGCTCGCTTTTAGCACCCAAATATGATGTCATGGCCGCGAGGCCCGAGGGCCGTCCTCAGGATCTCGCCGGACTCCCGTACTCCCGACTCCAACTCGGACTCCAACTCTGGTTTGAGTCTCAGCTGGGCTCTGCTGTAAGTCGAAACCCCAAAAAGGGCAATTTTTGAAATCATACGCCAAACATGGCGC
This sequence comes from Drosophila micromelanica, assembly GCA_004143825.1. Taxonomy (NCBI): domain Eukaryota; kingdom Metazoa; phylum Arthropoda; class Insecta; order Diptera; family Drosophilidae; genus Drosophila; species Drosophila micromelanica. Next base: position 30,950 of record SCDY01001019.1, read on the forward strand.
GACATAACTGCAGAGATGCGAGCTGGGAAGCTGGTTAGCTGGTTAGCTGGGAAGCTGGGAAGCTAGCTGGTCCAGGGAGCTGAGCATTGTTCTTTGCACTGTCGCTTTCGCACTTCACAAAGGGATAGAGTTCAATTTGGTTTTGCGTCTGCATTCGAAACAAAAGACTTAAGCAACGAACTTGGCTTTTGCTTTTCTCATTTTTTTTTGTATTTATTTATTTCTTATTTCTCTTTTTTTTTTGTGCAGCCAAACTGCTCGCTGCAGTGAGAGTATTTTGGACCAAAAAGGTGTCGCTGATTGTCTTTTAAGAGACGGCATCAACGGCGCCGCCATCGCCATCGCCAGGGCGCGTTGACAGTTGTTGTGATTGTGATTGTTGTTGCCGTTTTGGCCGCTTCGACTGCGACTTTGGCAGCGTCTTGCATTGTTGTTGCCGTCTGGAATGTGACCGTCGCCTCCTTATGCCGGTGCATTCAATCGAATTCAATTGTTTTTGGCAGTCGCAACAAAAAAAAAAAAACGAAAAAAAACCAAGCAAAAATTGCAAAACAGCCGGCCGCATTCCCACACAGATCAACGCCGAGAGCCGAGAGCCGAGAGAACCGAGAATCGAGCAGGGGCGGTGTGCTGCTGCTGTTGGTGGCATGGTGTTAAGCAGCCATCCACCATCCACCCAGAAGTGAGAAGCGATATCTGTGTTTTCATCGCGTTTTTTTTTTTATACATTTATATATATATATTTATTTATGTTTTTTTCGCTTGCGCCTGCCGCGGTAGCTGCCATAATCAGGCTGGCCATCCTCCAAAGCTGGCGCTAAAACCTCAAGCGATAATCGCGCATCAATTCGTTTTATAATGATGACGAGCACACAGCATCGCACACCAGCACCACCACCGACAGGCCGACGGACTCGGACTCGGACTCGACTCCACAGTCCACCACGATGCTGGTGGCAAGTTTATCTAACGCTGGCGATCTCCATGCCGCCAGCGCCAAGTGTGAGCTGAGCCAATTGGTTGCCGCAGTTCGCAGTTTGCAGTTTTCCATCTTTGGGGACCTTGAGCAGTTTAGAATCTTGCCTGGACTGCCATTATATCGTATCGTGGCACAAGCACATTCACTTTTTATTACGGCTTAGAATCTTATAAGCCAAATTTACGAATAATTTTATAGATGTTTCCAAAATTGTTAATATTTTTTTTTGCATTAAAATTCTATTCAGCTCATTTAACTTAATTTTTAACAAAATAAAAAATATATATAATAAATATAAATCTTTATTAGGAGTGTTAGAGCTCAGATCAGATAATGTCAAAAACTTTAAGCACACTATTTTTTCAATAAAATACGACTCTCTTCAGACATAGGTTCGATTATTTGAAGGTTATATCTTATTTCTAACTCCATATTTGATTCCAAATTGATGCTGATTTAACTTCTTTTAGAAAATCATATGCCTTGAAGTGGAATCAGAATTCGGTGCGACAAGAATAAACTCTTTTCTCGCTGCCTGTTGTTGTTGTTGCGTCATTAAAAGTTGCCGGCCTCAGTGGCCAGCCAGGCAGACAGACCGGCAACCAGTCCGTTTCGTCTGCCTGCCGCTGCTGCCCGGCAATAGAAATCATTAGCAGCATCAAAAGCAGCAGCAGCAGCAGCAGCAGAAGTCAACTGCGGCGGCAATGGCGGTGGCCTCTTCGCGGTGCTATCTAATCTGCGGTTTCGGGGGCTGCGCTGGCGCTTGCGTTGCGTACCTCTTGATTTCTGTTGATTTAAAGCGCTGATTACTAATTTTATTAATTTTTTCAACGACCGGCAAACTTGGCTCTGGGCTATTGAATGTTTATCGTTGCTGTTGTTGTTGTTGTTGTTGTTGTTGTGGCCATGGACTGCGGCTCCTTAGGTGCTGTTGTCGCTTTTGATTTAGTTGATGTCTTTATGAAGCATTTGAAACACGACACTTTATTTAATTTGGGCAGCATCCGAACTGCAGATTCTGAAATTAAAAGTGATTTCATTTAACGGTAAGCCAAGCCAGAGGCGCCTTTTGAAGTGGCATCGAATGATTATTAAGACGCCGTTGCAGACGACTTTAAACGCATTCCGAACAGTCGAGAATATTTAACAGCTTATAGAGCAGGGCAGCTGCCAGGGCAGGGCAGACTTTGAGTCTTAACCCCATGATGACCGACAAACGGTGTTAATCAGATCATTTACACAAACGACACGCACGTTCACGTTAACATCCACATCAGCAACAGAAACAGAATCAACAGCAGCAGCAGCTGCCCTGACCCTGACCTACAAGTGGGAAGCAGCAAGAGAAAACCATCATCAACACCACCAGCTCAGGGCTAGCTGGCTAATAGAAATGCCCAAACACAAACTCAAATCCAATCCAATGCTCGCATCCACTAAATATGAATCAATGTCAGGACGAAGCGTGCGGCACAAAGGCGCAGCTTGCTGGGCGTCCTGCCAGGACACCACTGTCTAGGCTACCGAAACGGCACGGAGAGACAAATTGAATGCAAACAACAACAAACAACAACCGACTAATTCCAAGAACACACACAGCCGACAAGCGGCAGCAAGAGGAAGCAGCCCAAACTGAGACTCAATGAATGAAAATACGGTTTAAGACAAGTAAAAACGTTACAGTCGGGTCTAACCGACTGAGCAATACTCTTTCACAGTATTACAAACAGCTTAAAAGAGTCGAAATCAATTGTAAATACTTTTATTTTGGGTAAAATTTTGATTTTTTTTATTTGAGTGTAGCTCGATCTTTAAATAGGGTCATCAGATACATTCTCTGTCAAATTTGGAGATCGTAACCCTAGTCAAAATGGGCGTTTTTTTGATAATTAGAGGTCTACCATCTATATATACCAAGTTTCAAGTCTATAGCTTAAATAGGAGCGAAAAAAAATTGCATTCAGCCGAAATCCTAATATGCTCTTCTCATTTCGTGAACTGGTATAAAAAAATAAAGAAAACTGAAATGAAAGAACTCAGATCGTGTATGCAATATCAGCGGATAATTGAGCCTAATAGGATTTTAAGTGCACACACACACACACACACAGATAGAGACAGTGTGTGCTCCCACTGTGCCTAAGAATTGAGAGTCTTAGGAAGCTGTGCTTGTGTGTGTGTGTGTGCGAGGAGTGCGCGAGGATAACGGCTGACGGCTGTAGCGTTGCGGCGAAATCCGTTCCGGTCATTAAACGTACCGCCCTGGCCAAATGGTGCCAGGTTCCAGTTGCCTCGGGCCTCAGGTTTCTAGGCTCCAGACAGCGCTGCCAGCGTCTGCATGAGTCAGCTGACTTTGCTTTTGTGTGTGTGTGTGTGTGTGTGTTACCGTCGAGGTAAATTGTGCGTGTTGCGGCATGAAAATATCACAGAAAACTGGAGGAGAGTAGGAGGAGAGAAAGAGAGGGAGAGAGCGAGAGAGGGAGAGAGAGAGCGAGCGAGCCAGGAAGGAAGGGCGAGTGTGCGCACAGATAAACAGGAAGAATGACCTGCTGCTTGGGCAACAATAAGGCAGCCGCACGGCGCGTCGGGAACAGGGCCAGGGCCAGGGCCAGTGTGAGGGCTCTAAGCCCAAGCCCAAACTCATTGCGCCAGCAGCGACAACGATGTCGGCTTATGACGCTCACACAGTCAGACAATTAGCGAGGACAATGAGATTGAGATGCAGACGAGCGGCTTTGTGGCCCTCACCCCTAATAGCAACCGATGTGAGTGAGTGTGTGTGTGTGTTGTTTGTGTGTGTGTGTGTTTGTGTGTGTTCCGGCAACGGAAGCGAGCACCACACACACAGCAACTACTAGATAAAGTTGTCAGCTGATCTTTGGCCAGATGAAATTATGAGGTAGCACACACACACACACACATACATACGGGGTTGGGGCGTGGCATGTGTAGTCATTACCCGACTACCGAATGATGCGGCAAACTTGCAGCAAGCGAATGCTAATTGAAGAACCCCAAGAAGAATAAGAAGAAGACGAATAAGAAGCAGAAACAGCAACAATGCCGCCGCCAAAGAGCAGTCGAGGGAGATTTATAGTCTAAGCTCCACAATGATCAAGTGAAATTTCAGAAATGCCCAGACAGACAGTGTACCCCAAAAATGCAAGCCGAGACATTCAATCAACGCAAAATCCATGATGAACTGCCCGGGCTAATCCAATTGAAATCGAAATCGAATACGGACTCGGATGCGAGGCTGAAACAAAAGAAATTCCAGACAAGTTTTGCGCTAAATTTATGCAGATGATTTATGTATAAATCATCCAAAGAAACGAGCCAAATGACTCAGAACTTGTGGCCATTAACGTGGCCAATTCCAATTGGACTCTAAAATGAGGCGAACTTTACGAGCCAACTATGCAGATAGTTTTTACTCGTATGCCCACAATGTAGTGCCGTACCAAACAACTCAATTAGGCAAACACACACACTCTCTCTCTCTCTGTCTCTCTGTCTCTCTCTCTCTCACTCCCACTCGCTCTCACTTGGTCTGTGCGTGTCTCTGCATGCCAAGCTCATAAAATTTAATGACAACGCTTAATTATAAAATCAATAAGAGACGCCGCACACGCCGATCAGAGCCGGACACCGGACAGCGGCAAAGGTTGAGATTGAGTTTGAGGTTGAGAAGGTAGGGAAGCCTCGCCTCGCAGATCCTCGCCGGCCATAAGTTTGTCAATTTATATGCCCCAGTCGAGCCGAGCCGAGCCGAGAAAACAGAAAACAGAAATCACGTTAAGCGCAATAAAAAGCGCGAAACATTTTAACGCGTCGCGGCGATAAAGTATCTGAAAACATTGCCCCGACAATGTCCAATTGGGGCGCTAAGCCCCTCGACGCGAATTATCTTAAGTAGCGTTGAGAGGCCACCCCGATGCGAGATAATTTGATGAAATGATGTCTCAATTAACTCACACAAAATATATATATAGACATATATAGGATATGCACATAAGGCGGGTATTTAGGGAAAATGGGATTGCGTGTGAATTATCGTGTGGCAAATGCTTTGATAGCCAACGGTTTTTCACATTTTCCAACCCTCGACTAATCGAATAAATTTCTTGAAAAAATATTTTGCCAATTCATTATGCGCGCTGTCCAAATATTATTGAATTGAGAGAGAGGGAGGGGCAGATCTTTTTAGAGGGGGTTGCTTAGGCAGTTTCTGTAAATTTCCATGCATAAATCGTAAACGTAAACGTAATTAAATTAAAACGCACAACAAATGAGCGAAATCCAACAAAGGCCAAACAATAATAAATAATGACAACCAAAAAGCAAAGGAAAAAGAGAAGGAATTGAAGCACAAGGAGGCAGCAGCAGCAGCAGCATTACCAGCAACAGCAGCAGCAGGCACAAAAGCAAAACAGGCAAAGACATGAAATAGGGTACCGGGTACCTTGAGAAGCAGCTGTCGCAATTTGTTGGGCACACACACAATGGAGGACACACGGGCACACTTCCCGAGTGACCTTTTTGGCAGGAGCCACAGCCAGCAGTAGTCCTGACTGACTGACGGACTGACTGGAGCTGGACTGGAGAACGCCACATGCGCCACGTGCTAAGTCGTTGATCCTGCCAATGCCAAGGTGAAGGCAAATAAACCGAATGGAACAACAGCTGCCAGCTGCAAACATAAAAGCAAAAGACGCAGACACAGGACACAGGACCTGCCCAGCAAATGTGTGTGTGTATTTGTGTTTGTTTGCATTGCACCTGCTCGCTGGTGGGGCGCTCTCAATCAGAATATGTCGCATGGCAACAAATGCGCAACACGGTGCCAAAAAACGAGAAGCGCTCCAACTACTTAAAGAAAAACCGCTCCGAACCAGACCACCTAACACCAAAAAACGTATCCTTAACAGTGCCCCGATCACGTTGCCCGCTGCCGACTTGGTGTGCGGCTAATTAATGAAGGTAGCCGCTTTATCAGCAACATGTCTGAACCGAACCCGGGGACCACACGAGCGTTCTTTTGGGTTTCCAAATTCGCCTTTGGGCTGCTCGCATGACTCACAATCTGAGGAGTTCAACCCTTGGCTCGAACCTCTCTTTTATTTCATTTTAATTCTTTTTTTTATTATTTCTTTTTTTAGCACGTGGTGCGCAAGTTTTGCTGCAGCTGCAGCCCCTGCCTGCTGCACCTGCATTTGCCCATTAGCCGCACTGATCGATAGCTTTGCAACTTGCTGTAAATGTGAATGTGAATTCGCTTTTGTTATTGTACCATATTTATCTAAAAAAACAAAGAAGCCGCTTTATAATTTGAATGAACTTCGCGTCCGCCTCCTTGTCGCCGGCTAACTGCATTTAACCGTTGCGCAGCTGCCTGACTTATTTTGGCCAAAAGCGACACGCAAGGGTTGCCAACGGGTTAAGTTGACCATGGACAAAGCTCACCTCGCTTTAATTCAGTTAGGCAGCAGCTCACCAAAATAATGTTCTACATTTTTTGACCGAAGTAAAACAAGTAAGATTGCTCTAGTCGGGACCTCCCGACTAGGAGATACCCTGATCACAGAATTTAATACATACACACAAACTCTCGATACTTAATGATTATTGAAGTGGTTAAAAATAAAAAAATATTTAATTTTAACAATTAACTCCTATAGAGTGGATATTTGAACTACGGTACTCTGCACTTTTCACATATTTCAAAGCGTAAGGAGTTTATTTGCATAAATTAAGCTTAAATCAAATTTATTTTTCGAAGTGAAAAGAAGTGTCTTAATTTTCCATATAAGGATAGGTCTCAACTTTACCTAGTCATAACTTTGCTAAAACTCAACCGATTTTCATTAGGATGGTCGTTTTTTTCATGGTTCATTGTCTAGAAAAATTCTACATTTCAGTTTAAAAATAAAATTTCTGGTCCAAATTCATGTAAAAATTTTCGAATATATTCCCTAGGGTTCCCATATAAGGATAGGTCTCAACTTTACCCATTCATAACATTGCCAAAACTCAACCGATTTTCATAAGGATGGTCTTTTTGTTCATGGTTCGGTGTCGAAATTAATTATACATTTCAATTTAAAAATAAAATTTTTTTCCCAAATTCATGTAACAAATTTTCGAATATATACCCTCGTGTTCCCATATAAGGATAGGTCTCAACTTTACCCAGTCTTAACTTTGCCAAAACTCAACCGATTTTCCTTAGGATGGTCTTTTTTTCACGGTTCATTGTCTAGAAAAATTCTACATTTCAGTTTAAAAATAAAATTTTTGGTCCAAATTCATGTAAAAATTTTCGAATATATACCCCAGGACTCCCATATAAGCATAATTCTCAACTTTACCCAGTCGAAACTTTGCCAAAACTCAACCGATTTTCATAAGGATGGTCTTTTTGTTCATGGTTCGGTGTAGAAATTAATTCTACATTTCAGTTTAAAAATAAAATTTTTGGTTTAAATTCATGTAAAAAATTTTCGAATATATACCCCAGGGCTCCCATATAAGCACAATTCTCAACTTTACCCAGTCGTAACTTTGCCAAAACTCAACCGATTTTCATAAGGATGGTCTTTTTGTTCATGGTTCGGCGTCGAAATTAATTCTTTACTTCAGTTTAAAAATTATATTTTTGGTCCAAATTCATGTAAAAATTTTTCGAATATATACCCTAGGGTTCCCATATAAGGATAATTCTCAACTTTACCCAGTCGTAACTTTGCTAAAACTCAACCGATTTTCATAAAGATGGTCTTTTTGTGCATGGTTCGGTGTCGAAATTAATTCTACATTTCAGTTTAAAAATAAAATTTTTGGTCCAAATTCATGTACAAAATTTTCGAATATATACCCAGGGCTCCCATATAAGCATAATTCTCAACTTTACCCAGTCGTAACTTTGCCAAAACTCAACCGATTTTCATAAGGATGGTCTTTTTGTTAATGGTTCGGTGTCGAAATTAATTCTACATTTCAGTTTAAAAATAAAATTTTTGGTCCAAATTCATGTAAAAAATTTTCGAATATATACCCTAGGGTTCCCATATAAGGATAATTCTCAACTTTACCCAGTCGTAACTTTGCCAAAACTCAACCGATTTTCATAAGGATGGTCTTTTTGTTCATGGTTCG
>SCDY01001020.1:0-38977 GCA_004143825.1 Drosophila micromelanica
AAAACTTAACCGATTTTGATGGGGAAAGGCATTTTATCCATGATTTGGCCTCCAAATTAAATCTGCAATAATATCTGGAAACCGAAATTTTGGTCGATTTTCATGTAAAAATTGTGCCCAATATTTCCCATCTGGGCATGGATCCAATTTTCAAACCACCATAACTTGGTCAAAACTTAACCGATTTTGATGGGGAAAGGCATTTTATCCATGATTTGGCCTCCAAATTAAATCTGCAATAATATCTGGAAACCGAATTTTTGGTCGATTTTCAAGTAAAAATTGTCTCCAATCTGCGCATGGATCCAAATTTCAAACTGCCATAACTTGGTCAAAACTTAACCGATTTTGATGGGGTATGGCATTTTATCCATGATTTGGCCTCCAAATTAAATCTGCATTAAAATCTGGAAACCGAATTTTTGGTCGATTTTCATGTAAAAATTGTGCCCAATATTTCCCATCTGGGCATGGATCCAATTTTCAAATTAAATTAAATTAAATCTGCATTAAAATCTGGAAAACGAATTTTTGGTCGATTTTCATGTAAAAATTTCCCATATTATCAATGTCAACATGTTAAAATTGTATACGAAAAAAGTTTTCGTTTCGCAGAAATTTACAAATATTTTACAATATAATTTCCATGTCAGGGTTAACTTTTCTAACAAAGTCGCTTCAATTGGCTAAACGACTGTTTAATCTACAGCCAAGCAAACTTCTAAGGAATTCTTAACCGTGTTCCAAGCGTCGCCAGCACAAAGTTGTATTTATTTTTATTGTCCAACAGCCTTAAGCTCTTTGATTTCATGCTTCCTTCACATCAGTCCAAATTACGCTCTTAACCAAGTCGCCAGTCAGCTTTTTACATTTTCCGCCACACAATCTTTTATATCGGTATAATAACTGAAGTTAACTCATGTTATTTTTTTTTATATATAATGTGTGGACAACATAAGGGAAACTGGAGAATCGTTCATTAATTGCTTCCAGTTGGCTCCAGTTGCGCCACGCACGTTGTTGGCACGCATCGCGCTAATGCATTTACCACTTGCCGCAGCTGCCCCAGTTGCTGCTGCTGTTCTATTTGCTGCTGCTGCTGCTGCTGCTGCTGTTGCTGATGTGCAAGGACAACGAGTCACGTTAAGAACCTATAAATAGTTCGAACTTGGCGTAATCGTCTTGCAACTGGTGACTAATTCCCACTGTGCTCACCTTACCTAAGTCCTTATTTCATTTCTAGCTACTCTTTCGCATCATTGTTAACATGGTAGAAGGCGACACTCGACTGCCAGATACTCTGTTTACAACTGGGTAGAAAGTAGTGAAAACTCTTTGCAATTACATTAAGTAGAAGTTCGTTGGCATTCCCAGAGGTTAAAATATAGTTGAGGAAAGTTTTACTTTAGTTATTCAAAAAGTTCATAAGTAGGTATTTAAGGATATTTCTTAAAAGCAATCTTGCTCTTAAGGATTTGCCTTAGCAGCCATAATTTCATACATTGTGATATGGCTAAATAAATATTTATAACCAATTGTTCTTCCTTGTTCACATATTTGTTAATTCAAATATGTTAAAAATTTTGTTAAAGTTTAGATATCTAAGCATTCAAGGATTCCTCACTTCAAGGGTTGATATATGGCTAATTCTAGCTTTTTATCTTATATGATTTCTGTTTCTATCTGTGACACCTATTTTAGATATGCACTTTCTATCTATCTATCTATAAGAGAGTATGTAGCTGGTTGACATCTTTAGAATGTTGCGAATACAAAACAGAAAAAAAAACTATGGAAATGTCACGTAGCTGCGGGTTTGGTCACCTGTTGATTGGTTTGGCTTGGCTTGGTGTGGTTGCGTTTCTGGCTTTTTCTGTGGCGCCGCGGGGTGTTGGCCATTGGCAAATTGAAGTACGACGCATTACGACCCTATTTTTGTTTTTTTTCTGTGTTTATTATTTGTATTTTCATATGATGGATTTGCCAACCGCTGTGCGGGCATCAAAGCAGAAACGGGGTTAGCGACAATGCTCCAATTCCAATGTCGAGAGCGGCCCCAAACCGCTGCCCGGGCGAATACGGTGAAGGGTAGGCGGCCGGATACGGCGCCGGATAGGGGTATCTGTAGTCGCCCGCATAGTAATCAGCACTGTGCACTGGTCCAGCCACACCATAGTAGTTGTTGCTGTTGTACGTCTGTCCGGCCGGATACGTGTACGGTCTGTGGGCCTGCACACCCAATCCAACGGAGACCAGCGGCTTGGCCTTGACACTGGCCAAGGCCAGCAGCATTAACTGCAATTGTTTTTAATCAGAAATATGGCAAACGTTTTTCAAGCTAATTGGAGATTTACCTACCCAGACACAATTGCGCATTTGTATTTTTTATTTTTCTGTGAATTTTTAGATAGGTTGCCTCCAACGGCTTCCAGTTCTTGTTCTTGTCTGTGCTGGCGTCCGCGCTCCTTTGGCCTTTTATACCAGGGCTCAGTGCACTGATTGCCTGTTGGGCCGGTTTTGCCACATTTTGCAGCAAAGTGCATCTGCTTGCAACTAAATTCTAAATATACTTTGTTGTCCGGCAGTTTCTTTTTCTTGGTGCTTGAGCCACGCCCAGCTTTAAGCTAAACTCGTTTAGCCAAGTGAAACTGTATACCTCGGACCTGCTGGTCCATCTTCTAATAACTTCTACTAATAACTTCAATTAAATATTTCTTATTGCTTTGCATAATAATTTGTCTGGACCCGAATCGTGTGCTCTGGTTTCATAAGCAAATCCGCAGTCATGTCAGGCATTTTTTTTTCGTCTAAGAAACCGACTAGAAAATGTTCTACGTAATTAAATCCTGTTGATACTGAAATTTATTTATAAATGTTTCTTGTTAGATTTTGTTTAGTATACTCTTTTAGATTTTAGATCTTATATATTTATTTATCCTAGCCAGGAAGCATTTAACATTGATTTAAGCTATAAATATAGCTATATATTTGATCCTATCAAGCCAGTAATTAAGATATTTTTTGGGTTCGAAAAGAATTAAGCAAATATTTTTTTAGAAGCCACAATATATCTTAAATTATTATTAGAAATTTTTAAAGACTCTGAAAACTCAAAAACTGCCATTTATATTGAAAGACTTCTAATATAGAATTTTCTAGCCTAAATGACTTATTTTATATCTGCCTTAGACTAATAAATGTTTATCATACATTTCCTCTCTTCTATATACTTTGTATCCATATTCGATTCAAGATATTTTATCTGCTGGTTTATCTTAATCACAAATTCGTAAGGACCCCGAGAAATGTGCGTGGATCCTTTGCGGCTGCTGATTGCTTTTGTGTAGTGTATAGAAAAACCAATCAAACATTAATTAAATTATGCGATAATTTCGCCGGATAGGTTTCCGTGTACCATTTGCGTACGCATTTGGTTGGGTCCGTTTCCAATTGCTGAACCGCTGCCCAAACCCGGCGGGACACGAATCCATGTGACCAGCGTCGAGTCACGTTTTTCAACGTGCTAAAAAGCAAAACGCAAAAGTTTCCAATGCAAAACAAGTAAAATCAACAAGAGTAAAATAAATGTTGTTGGTGAACTTATTGCAATTTATATGGCTTCCATGTGCAATCCTGGTTCGCCTCTGACGTGAGAGCCACGCCCTAAACTTGGCTAATTCCCCTCCGATTTAGTTTAAATGGGGTTCAAGGTGGGGCTAGGTCATGTGATATGGCCAAACTAGGAGCTATTGTCGCTGATCTCTCCTCTGAGGCCAATAACTGGGGGTTCAATACACCGCAGACAATGTTGGGATAGGCAAATTGTTTTGACGTAAGCCGAAAGACAGACAGACAGACAGGTTAACACTTTCATTGAATTGAGGCTGATAAACTTTATTCAAATTTCATGGTTAATTATTTCCCACCTAGATGAGATACTCGTAGGTCAGGGGCTTGTACTCGCTCCGATACTGTTGCTGGTAGGAGTCGGGCGTCTCCACGCTGTGGAACACATGCGACTGGCTGCCCGGCGTCACCAGACGGGTGTAGGCCAAAGGCAGGACGGCCCCGGAGCGGGCATAGGTCAAGGTGCCAGGTGCCGCATAGTAGCCATAGCCGGGCGTATAGAGTATCTGGTGGCCCAGCGCCATTCCAAGCAAGCAGGCAACGATGATGAGCTGCAAGAAGAATATATTTATATATATATATAAAGTATTAGAGGTGTGCTCCCCAAACTTAGACTCACCAGCTTCATGTTCTAGTCGCGATCAACAACTGAATGCCATTTGATGCCTGGAGGTGCCTTTTATATGCACGAGGAACCTTCGTCGAGTTCATTGTCTGAATGCCAAGGTCAAAAAGGCATTTGCAGCGGCAATTTAGAAAGAAGCCCTTAACTTACTTTGAATGCGAATGCCAACTGCAATTGCAATTGCACTTCACTTCACAGATCGATTGAATGCGATCCAAAGAAGACGGACGGACCTGAAAGCTGAGCCAGAACAACTCAGAGCTTTGCTGGCCACAAATGCGCACGACTGTAAAATACTCTGTTTGTTAATGGTTGCTTTGGCGTCTTTAAGTTAAAAATACAAATTGCGCTAAAATAAATAAAAATTGTATAAAATTGTTGTATATGTTAAAAAAAATATATAAAAAAACAAAAAATTAAAATTTTCTCAATTTAAAAATTTGTATAATATCGTAAACAATTTTTCAATTGAAAATAAAGTGTGATTTTTCTTTTTATTATATTTTTATTTTTAAAAATTGGTATCATATAGTAAATGCAATTTATTAAATTGAGAATTAAGTATCATCAAGTTTTTAAATAAAGAAATCATATTGAATAGTAAGCATAATTTAAAAAACTTTATAATTTAAACTTAAATCATAAATAAATAAATAATCTTAAAAATTCTCATTTGCAAAATATTGATATGCATAATATATTATAAATATTTTATATATTTATTATGTTATATCTACTCAACTATTTTATACATAATATATGCTTGGGATTCAAATCTGAATTAATACTTAGACAGCTATGAATGTTGCGAAATTGCTAAAATATTTCATATTCATATTCAATTTCTTACACAATTTTAAATGCGTATAAAGTGAGTTAGGTTTTTCAAGCAACCAATATACCCGCTTTTATGTAATTTTAAAGCAGTGTATAGGGCGTTGCTTGTTGCTCTGCATTTCCAGATTGGATGCTGATCGTCGTGCCCGTCTGACAAGATAGGCTCAAACGACCTGCCACATAAATACGGCCCAGGTAGGTGCATGCAACAATTGTCCGCATGTTCTTCTGCTTCTTCCTCCTCAATCAGCACTCAAACGTGGCTCACCATCGCCTGCCCAGCTCCTCAATTCCATCTCCGATTTCCGAGTTCTTTGCTGGGTAAATGGTAAATATTTTTCCTGGCATTTGCTGTTTACATCTGTTGGCCATTTGCAGTTTGTTTTTGCTTTGGTGATGGCCAAAATAAACAATTAAGTGAGCAACGTTTTTGCTGGTGTGGGTGGGGGGGGGATCGATTCGGGAATTTCGCTTTGATGGGTTTCAAGGTCAGGCTAAGCCGCATTGTGGGCGTATTTACGCATCTGCCCTTCAAAATTGGGCCCAAATTGCGAAGTTTGCCAAGTGCGTCGTGCTTTGTTTTGCATTTCTGGTACTCAGCGGGGAGCCAGATGCTGATGCTGCTGCTACTGATGCTGATGCTGCTGCTGATGCTGTAAGCGTAAAGGTGAAGGCTCAAAAAAAAACAAACTCCTACGCAACAGCAATTAATGTTGATGTCCATTGTGTACCATACTTATTATTCAATATATTTGCGTATTATTTCCTATTTTCGGTCAACTTTCGTTTCTGTTCCTGTTGTTGTTGACTAAGGACAATTGCGCAGCTCCACGTTCTATTTTTTTGGTCCATAACCGATTAGAGAGCACGCAACCGCACGCAATCAGAAATGCTAATTAAGATATAGATAGACCAACTTTCGGGAAATATGAAAATGTTGTGCAAGCCCAACTGATTTTATAAGTTGAGGAAATAAATGTTGTGCAAGCTCAACTGATTAGATCAATTCAGGAAATAAATGTTGTGCAAGCTCAACTAATTAGATAAGTGGATGAATTATCCTCCAGATGACCTTTGGATACATAAGTTTTTGGTGTTGTCAATAAAAATCTAAATAAATATATTTTTTTGTATTTTCTTACAATTTTTATTGTCTAAATTTCAGACAGAATGTAGCCACATCTAAAATAAGAACTCTACCGAGAACTGAAAATTAAATCTTAACTTTCTGGCCATAATTTGAAATTAAATTAAATTGAATTTTAAATTATAAACCAAATTTTTTATTTCTTCTACTTGTTGCCTAAAAATGTTGACTTAATCCTTCGACAAGAAGTCGTTAACTTTAACAAAACTGAATTTATTTTCATGATCAAAGTTTGACCTGCAGAAATTACACCTTAAAATTTAAAAATATTTTTAAAAAAATCATAAAAAATAATTGATTGAAATATAAGTACAATTTCAATCATTGCTGAACTTTCTGTTTGATTTTGCATTTTAATTTGAAAATAAACAACTCACAAAATTATGTCAAAGATTTTTCACATAAATTTATGAATATTTATTTTTTATTGTAGTAAAATTCAAACTTTTACTAAAAATTATTTTTGATTTGAAAAGTGAGAATCCAAAGTTTGTGTGTGTGTCAAAAATGGGCATTGAAAGCGAACTCGAATTTGGTTTCTGATCTGTGCGTTGTGGTTTCTTCTAGTTTTGCGGGTAATTTGAGCCAAAGAGAACTCGAGTCATTCACTTGCGAAATGCGAGCTGGCCAAAAGCCAAACAAAGCCGCCCAAGAAATTCAAAGCGCTCGTTGGCACGAAGGTCGTGCGGCATTTGGTTGCAAGTTGCCAAGTTGCCAGTTGCCACTTGCTGGTTATATAAATGCCACACGGCGAGTAGCCCAGCGTAAAGTCTTCTTACACCGAGTTAACTTGCAACGCCCGCAACATGTTCAAACTGGTAGGTGGAACACCGTCAACTGTCATTTTCTCACAAAAATTGAATACGTTTTCCTCCTTTTGGGCCAGTTTATTTTGCTGACCGTCTGCATGGCCTTCGCCTGTGCGGCGCCTGGCCTGTTGCATGCAACGCCCATCCTGGGCCACGGCTGGCCGTCTGTCCAAGTGGTGCGTCCCATTTTGACAACGCACAGCGTGGTGCGTCCCCTCATCCATGGCGTTGGCGTTGGCTATGGCTATGGCTATAACCAGGGACATGGCTGGCTTTAAGAAGTGTCCGGCTGTCCGCGGCAGCCTTAGATGTGTCCATCTTGCAGCGAAATGCCAGAAATAAAATATTTAGCTTGATTGCAAGAACAATTTTTCTTTGTTTCATTTAGGCGGGTTGGGCTCTATAGCTATAAAAGTGGCGGCTTTAGCTGCTTTTAGCGGCAGTTTGCACAAAGCTCTCCAGGCGGATATGTGGCCAGTGAGTAGGCTCCGAATTGTGCACAATTCACAATTTCACAGTTTCTGTTTTCACAGTGGTTCTGGTTCAGTGCGGTGGTGCTGCTGGTGGTGCAGCAGCTCAGATGCGGCCAGACGTTGCATTTGTATGTGCTGCGTTCGGCGCAACCCGCTGCTGCTGCAGATACCCTGCAATTGTTGCCACTGCCCGACGGAGACTCCACCGAGCTGCAGCTTGAGGATGGGCTGGGCAAGGTTTATGCGCCGGTGGATTTCTTTCGGGATGTGCAGCGTCTGATGTACGTCATCTATCAACTGGTCCAGCCAGCGAATTCGGGCTCCAAGAAGCCAAAGAGGCCGCCCAAGTTGCCCTTTAATCACAAGCTGATTATCGATCGTCTGGGCCTGGGTAACCTAACCCTAAATCTGGCTTTTACCTTCAATTTTGTTTCGACCAACACTTTTGGCTGACCTAAGGGTTAAACTAGAGAAGAATATTTGAATATTTTGCATATTTCACTAGAAAAATATTTGTAGTAAAATTAGTTCATTTGCTGTTCATTTGCTGGTAACTATACTTTAAATAGTAAGGAAAAAATGTGTTCATTAACTTTACTTAAAATAATAGGGAAAAAATGTGTTCATTAACTTTACTTTAAGTAATAAGAAAAAATGTGTTTGAATTTGTTTTCTTTCTTTTTATATATGTTGGCTTTTACCTTCAATTTTATGTTGACGGTTTTAAATTTAATTTAATTTGTTAGTTTAAAACTATTAACTATACTTTCAATAATAAGAAAGAATGTGTTTGTGTTTCTTTTTTTTTTCTATATATGTTTACTTTTACCTTCAATTTCGGCTGATCTAAGGGTTAAGCTTGACACAAAAATGTATAGCATACTTTTGGGCTGCTGCTAAAATTTAATTTATATTTTTGTAACTAGAAAAGCGTTGCAGTAAAACTAGTTAATTTAATAGTATAAATGAGAAAAATGCGTTCAATATTTTTTTCTTTTTATTTTTTTAAATTTTCTTGTCAATTTTGAAATTTAGTGGTTTTCCATGCGGTTTCCGTCTACTTCCTCAGCAGCAGAGGTGCACTGTAGGCGGCAGCATAAGGCGATGCCACATAGGGAGATGCCACATACGGAGATGCTGCCACATAGGGGGATGCCACGTAGTTGCCATGGTACTCGCTGCTGTAGACGGCAGAAGCGGGCGCCACAAGTGGTGCCGAGTAGGCCAATGGTGCCACAATTCCAGGCTTGGCCGCAACGCAGGCAACCACAGCGAGCAAAACAGCAGCGAAGAACTTGAACATTTTGATAGATTTGTTTGATTGTTTGGTTGGTTCACTTGAAACTGATGTCTGACCAACTGCCGGGCCGTGGCTTATATAGCCCCAAAAATTAATGTTGACAAGGTCTTCGAAGGTACGACGACAAATACGGCGTATTGGCCAATTAAAAAGGCGGTGCACGTAGGCAGCCAATTCGGCGTTAATAATCAAAATATACTCGGCGTAATTTTGTCGCTTCTTCGTGTCTGTTTCTTTGTGTATAAAAAGCCCATTGCGATCAGCTTTCAACATCAGTTCAGTTACTTCAGCTCAACAGACACCAAACAACCAAAAAAAAAACAAAAACTAAAAATGTTCAAGTTTATCGTACTCGCTGTTCTCGCTCTGGTTGCCTGCGTTGCCGCCAAGCCCGGAATTGTGGCCTACTCGTCGCCCTATGTGGCATCGCCGTACGTGGCCTCATCCTATGTGGCATCCCCGTATGTGGCATCCCCGTATGTGGCAGCATCCCCGTATGTGGCGTCCCCCTACATTGCATCGCCCTACGCTGCCGCCTACAGCGCAGCTCCTCTGCTGCTCCGGAAGTAGGCTGCGATTCAACCCGGAATAAATATATATATATTCGTATATATATATAGATATGCCTCTGTCTGCGAAAAATGGAATGTTCATAAATAAAATCTGAAAAAACTTGGAAACAATTTGTTGACTTTTTATCTTTGGTTCAAGGTCTTGGCCTGGCGCTTATCAAAAGCCGCCAGCAGGAAGTTTGTGTCGAGGCCTTTTTTGTCTTTTATCTCTTTTGCTTTAATTGTTTTTTTTTTTCCGTTTTGGAGCCAAAGTTCAAAAGATTTCCGGGTTGAAAGTCTTTTAAAAGATACGTTCCTAAAAAAAATCCTGTAAAAAGCAAATATTTTATATGTATATAAAAAACAATTTTAAAAATATCTTGTTACAGTTCAAATTAGATTTTATTTTATAAAAATTATAATTTAAAGCAAATAAAATCTTCAAATTCTTGTTACAGTTTAAATTACATTTTGTTTTATTAAAATTATAATTTGAACAAAAGCAAATTTAAGAAAATTTATTTGTATAAAAAAAATTAAAACTAAAATAAACAAAGCCAAATATTATTCAATATGCACATTTTGGACAATAATATCACTGGTTAATTACTCTATATATTATAACTAAAAAGGATTTATAGAATATTTAAAATCAATTTAAAACCAAATTATTTCTGTTAAAAGATATATATATTTAAAGTTAGGCTAGGTTTTATTTTATGGAGTTTCTTTAGTTTTTTTGTTTCTGTTTTTTTTCTCTTTTTTTTGGCTTAAACTAATGTAATCCTAGGCTAACCCTCACATGTTCAGATTGGCGTCCATGATGGCGCTCGATTGGAAGACGATGCTGCTGCGATTGTAGCGACCCGAGCGACGCGTCTTGAGGATGCGCTGGGTCACCATGGCCACCAAGGCAACCAGGAGGAGGCCGATCAGGGCGTACAGGAAGAGCTTCACGATGAGTAGGTGCAGCTCCAGGTCCTGCGAATGAACGGTCAACAGTTGCAGCTGCTTGTGGAGCACCGCCATCGGAGCCTCGAATGTTGCCTCGGGCTGAGCTCTGGACGGGCCGCTGATGCAGGAGACATCCCGGATGTGGGGCGTCTCGTCGGTGCTGGCATCGGGCTCGATGTGCAGGAGCACGGCCTCGTTCAGATACGGCGGAATCAGCAGATGATGCAGATACGTGCAGTTGAACCGATTGCGGGAGATGCCCAGTTTCTGGAGCAGTGGAAACGCCTGCGAGAAGCTGCGATTGCCCTGGAGCTCGCCGAGCGCGTTGCCATCCACAAAGAACTGCTTGAGATTGGTCAGGTAGGGCACAAACAGGTCCAGATTGAGACTGGTCAGATTGTTGAACGACAGATCGAGGATCTCGAGATGCCTCTGCTTGGAGAACATGCCGAACTGCAGCTCGCGTATCCCGTTCGAGCGCAGATAGAGATTCCGCAGACGCTTCAGCTGATCGAAGGTGCTCACGTTGAGCGGCCCAATCGGATTGTACGAGAGATCCAGGTGGAGCAGCGCCGTCAGCTGGGTGATGTTCGCAATGTTCCTCATTCGATTGCCGCGCAGCTCGAGCGTCTCCAGCTGGAGCACTTGGTGCATGTGGAGGCAGCTGATGTTGTTGTAGTTGGCGCGGACAAAGCGGGTGGCGTTGATGGTCAGATTGGTCAGGTGGTTGTAGTCGAGGTGCAGCTGGAGGAGAATGCTCTTGTTGGTCAGCTGAAAGGCGCTCAGCGAATTGGAGGCCAGCAGCAAACTCTCCAGATTCGAGGCCTCCGTGAACGTGTCCGGATGGACACGAATCAGCTTATTGTTGGAGAGGTTCACCTCCTTGATGCGACGCATGCGGTTGAAGACCTCCGGCTGGACATAGGTGAGGTCGTTGCTCTCCAGCGACACCGACTCCAGATACTCGTTGTCCTTAAAGATGTCCCTGTGCAGCTCGCTCAGCCGATTGCCCGTCAACTGCAGCTTGTTGAGGATGACCAGGCCACAGAACGCATTCTCGCTCAGCTCCGCGATCCGATTGTGCGACAAATCCAGACGCATCAGAGCACTCGCACCAATGAACACGGATGTCTGCAGCGAGGTCAGATTGTTGTAGCCCAAGTTTAAATACGTTAAATTGCTGGCCGCGCTGAACGTGTTCCGGGTGAGCTCCAGGATGCTCGTGTACGAAACGTCCAAAGTTTTCAGATGGGTGAACGTCTCGAACAGATGGAAGGGCACATAGAGCAGGGTCGATTCGTAGAACTTCATGAACTTGACCATGTTGCCGGGCACAAAGTTCTTGACCACCACGTTCTGGCTGTGGGTCACCGTGAATCCCGTCACCGTGCAGAACGCCTCGCTGGCGTCCATGTACATGTGCTGCTCGAACTCGTCGCAGGTCAGGTAGACATCGGCGGCCCGCACACGGCTGGCGCTCAGCGCCAGGACGAGCAGCAGCAGGATGCAATTGTTACGTATACGCATTGTGAACCGCGCGCAGCGAACACTTTTCGCCAACTGCAAGAGATATCTGTTAGAGAAATGCATTGCAACCGGGTTTATCAATGAATTGTGGTATATATATAAAATGTATATGTGTATATAGAAAGATTGTCGTTATTTTAGTGCGCAGCGATAATTTGAAATTTGCTCAAAAGACGCAACATAAAGCTGCAAGTTATATAGAAGTTATATGTCTCTGACAGAGAATGACTTCGCTATATATATTCTAAAAAGAAAAGTATAATTTTCACGTGCAATTTACTTCGTTTCAAATTAAAGAAAATGTTCGTAATAAATTTTAATTTTCTTGCTTTTAAAATCGACTCTTAATTAAAACTAAAAAATTTATAATATTTTCAAGTGCAATTTGCTTTGTTTACTCAAAATTAAAGAAAATGTTCTAAATTAATTTTAGTTTTCTTACTTTCATAATCGACTCTTAATTCAAATTCATAAATTGACGTGCTTTAAACAAGCGTAAAATGTTTTTTATGTAATTAAATTAATATACATATATTTTTAGTCTTATTGGTAATATTTGTATTACAAAAACATTCTTGAAATGAGAATTTTTAAAGAAAATGTTGCTTAATAATTTTAATTTTCTTGATTTCATAAAAGATTCTTAAAAATAATTCATAAATTTGCGTGTTTTTTTATTGAATTAATTTATACGTTTTAGTTTTAGCCTTATATATTTTTTTTAGTTTTATTGAGTTTTTTTTTTGTTTTTTGTGATCAAGTAAAAAAGTGTTCACCTGAGCTGTATTTTGTATAACCGCTTGCTTACTTAATATTAGTAACAAATTCTTGGCAATCTATTTTTATGCTTTCTTAGAATTCAGTCGTAGAATATTTTAACTACAGGGTAACTTGCAGTCGCCTGCTCTCAAGCAAATCCAATTTGTTCGTTGCTGATGCTTTTCAGTGCAGTAAAATACGCTTTGGCCTGTGATAAGAAATGTCGGCCTGTGCTCTGCTTCTTCTTTTTTGTTTTAAGCTCTGCTTTTGCTCTGATAAGGACCACAGATGTTTCTCCTTTGATCTTAAAAGCTGGACGATAGGTTTGGGAGATTCTTTTGCTTTAGGCCTGTTGCGTTGCAATCAATTTGTTCATGCAACAGCTATCAATGCGGCAACATGGATTAAAACTCGTATTGCCACATGCCACATAACAAGCATTGTCGAAAGAGAGCGAGATGTTGCATAAGTAAATTGCAGAGTCATGGGATGACCTTGATGCTGATGCTGTTGCGCTATCTGCAATCGGATTAAGTGCGTGCAACGACCGTGCCACATGCCACATGTCACTTGCCACATGCCACATGTAATACGCTTCAATACGATTTCGATTCGAGGCTTTGGGGCTGGGCACAAGGGCAGGTCAGTTAACTGACAGCATAAATTTCAGCGAAACTGCTACTGTTTTTTATATATATATATATATGTCTGTATATATGGTTTAAGTGTGTTTTTTTTTTGGTTTTGGAACTGCCTTCAAAACGCACCGCGACAATTTTTATGGTCTCACATTTGGGGACGTGCTCGACATATTGAAGCCAAAAGACCTCAGCTCATCTGGGCACGTAGCCAGTGGCCAATTTTTTTGTTTTTGTATATTTTTTTGCGCTTCTAATTGTAGAATCGATCGAAATGTGTTGGGTATAAAAATGCAGGCGCCCCAATCCAGAGCATAGTCAACTTTGTTAGCTTCACCAAAACAATTTAAAATGTTCAAACTGGTGCGTTTTATTGTTTTTTTTTTGTTTGATTGATTTTCTTTATTTTGTTTTTGTCTTTAATCGGTTTCCTATTGCAGTCTGCGGTTGTTTTCGCTTTTTGCGCTGTGCTCGCTTGCAGCCTGGCTGAGGCCAAGCCCGCTGTCCTGGTGGATGCCGCTCCCGCTGTGGTAACTGCCACCAGCTCGCAGTATGTGGCACGCAACTTCAACGGCATCGCTACGGCTCCGATTGTTGCCGCCGCCGCCTACACCGCCCCTGTGGCCGCCGCCCCAGTTGCCGCCGCTTATACCGCGCCCATCGCTGCCGCTGCCGCTGCCGCCCCTGTTGCCGCCGCCGCCTACACCGCCCCCGTTGCCTCCGTTGCGTATCCCTACAGCTATCCCTACACCGCTGCCTACACCTACCTATAAATGACTCCTCCGATTCTCATTATTTTTTGTGAATAAAAACAATTGCTCAAGTGGAATTCTTTCATGTTTTCATTCCAGTTTCAAGATTCTGTTTTGAAACGATTTTAGCTTAGACTTTCAGCAAAGTTGACTTAAGTAAATATATGAAAAAATCTATAAATTAATAAGGTTTATTTCTACTTTTAAGTGTTATAGTGCTGAAATTTTTGTAGTATCGGTAATATTGAATTATTAGCTAAAACAATTGATTTACTTAATGAGAACTAAATGTAAAAAATCCCGAAAAAATTTTAAAATCAAGTTTCCCTCTATCTTTAAGCTTTGTAAAATTATTTTTATAAAAAAATATATGACGACAGCTTCTGTATGTTGCTACAATATTTCATCCTCGTTACGTTTTCTTCAATTAAAAGTTCAAGATTTGTTATTTTTTTTTATTATTCTTTTAATTTTACAAAATATTGCAGAGGATTCGATTATACTTTCTATTCTTCGTTACACTATAGTCTACTAATTAAAATTTTATAAAAACTCAGATTGTAATTAATAAGTACTTTAATTATGTTTAAAATTTGATCAAATTTAACTATGATTGGCTTTGGGCAACTTTTCTAAAAGTAACATAATAGTTTTTAAAAGAAGGGTAGGAAGGGTAGAAATAGAAGGTAGAATTGATCCAACTATCGAATAGCAATCAAAACAGGTTCCAAAGAGTTCTTGTTCAGGCTCAACCTCTCAATAACTAATAAATAAGATATTTAATTATAATAACAAAGAAGAATTTATTCGACTATCGTAGGAACATTTGATCAGTTTCTTACGATCATCTTTTAAGATATTTGATTATAATAATTTAATTTAATAGTATTTAACAACAGTGGCAATAACAATAATCTTAACAACAACAACAACGAGTGTTTGAGACAATCTGAATTTTTTGCACAGCCAGAGATTCGGAGGCTGGCAACCATTTGTCGCCATTTGTTGCCTGGTGGCAATTGTGTTTGCCTGGATTGGGTTTAGTCTGATCTGCGGCAGCTCGCAACGCGCGAATCGCGCCCACGCAGCTGGGCAGGATGAGGGCGGCGGTGCAGAGTTGACAGAGGCAGCAACAGCAGCAGCGGCAGCAAGTGGCATCTGTCGGAACCGGAACCGGAACTGGTGCTGGAACTGTTCTGCGCTCCATGGCAGACACAATTTGACAGGTGGCGGGTTCCTGGCCCGCGTTGAGCATGTGCGTCCGTTCCGTTGATCTCTTCGAGAAACCCCAAAATTTCTTATACATATTGTGTTCTAAGCGCTTTCCAATGATCAAATGAAACAGCCTTTGGGGCACTCGCCTACCTTTATAAATTCAACGAATGCGGCAGTTGTGTGTGTGGGTGTCCGGTGTCCGGTAGTGGGTCACAAGTCCAAATGAGTCCGATGAGCCTGTGGTCTTCAATATGTGGTATGCGAGGCACGTGCAGTTCGATCGTTTTATATTTTTTGTCACGCGTTTAAAAATACTTGCCTCAAACCCCCAATGAAACTAAAAGTAAAGTGCAAATTTGTAGCTGAGATTCTCCTTGGCGTCAATTGTCGATACGACAGCTTTAAGTCGTCTCCATCTGGCCAAAGGGCTGGTCGTGCATATTAATTATGCGTTTTTTATTTTTGGCTTCAGCTCTGTGTGCACTTTGTATATAAGTTCGTGCATTTGTAGCTGGTGGCATCAGTCAAGTTCTTCAGAACAAACAGCCGACAACAAACCACATCAAAATGTTCAAATTCGTAAGTTCGATAAACGGATGAATAATGATTCCTTTATCCTAATAAGAAATTAATACAAAATTCCTTTAGTTCGCTCTGTGCCTGTTCGCCGTGGTTGCCTGCGTGGCTGCCAAGCCCGCCGTGGTGGCTGCCCCACTGGCCTACAGTGCCGCCTACACCGCTGCACCACTCGCCTACAGTGCCCCCTACACCGCTGCCTACACCGCTGCCGCCGCCTATCCGTACTCGGCTTATCCCTATGCCGCTGCCTACTCTGCATATCCCTATGCCGCCTACTACCGTTAAGCGACCTTTGACACCACAACGCGACCCCCTCTGATGCCCTGATACTCTGTTTTTTTATTCAACTTCACGCAATCGTTTCCTTGAGCAATCATCAATTCTCTGTTTCTTAACACGGTTTTTGTTTCATATATTTTTGGTTTCATTTTCTTAGTATTATTTGATGAGAACCGAAGGAAATTTTATTGTTTGAATAAATGCATTTTGCGTAAAACGTACTCAACTATTTTTTATTATTGAAATTACCAAAGTTGTTTACAACTGTTCTATATTTAATCGATCAGGCACCACATAGGAGTTTTTTGACCTCAGCAAGGACAACATTTCCCAGTTGTTTACCAACTTAGCCAGTGCACTTCAGCCTTCGACGATTTTCAGTTTCTATTTATAGTTGAAATGCGTCGTCACAAATTGAATATAATTTTTTCTAGTTGCAGCGTTGGAATTGCGGGCACGTAAACACAGTAGCCACTAACAGTTTGTGGCTGATCTCAGTCGATTGGTAAGCGTTAAATTATGATAATCGCAGCCAGCACCTCCCCCTCCACCTTTTTTCTGCCCCTTGGCGGAAGTGACTAAGCTCTTGATTTGTGAGGAATGTGGATTATCGTGAAATGGTTTTTCGCTTTTGGTTAGGATTTGTTGGCCTTGTTTCGATCGTTTTAACTTTGTGGCTGTAAACCAAAGCAAATATGCTTTGGCCCTGGTTTTTTGTGCGTGCGCGCATTGGCAATATTTCAATTATTCATTGCAGGCAGGTACCTACACAAGACATTGCTAGGCCAATTGCTTTAGGCCGTGTTTATAAACGAGTCAAATTATCAACGTTTACGTCAACAAGCCGTGAAGAGCACTAAATTATTGCGTTGCACACGTGCCACAAAGTTAAAAAAAAACCAACAACAACAAAGCTCATCCTACACTGTACCAGTTGTGGAGCCCATTGGTTCATTGACATCGCCGATGACATTGAAACATCATCTAATCCCTTGGCACTCGTGCTGACCTCTCATCATATTGTTTTTCTATTTAAATGCAAGCGCAAAGGTTCTCATTATACCCTGTTCATAAGAAAATGACAGCTGCAACTTTGTTCTGATAAACTATAATTTTTGTTTTAATGCAAGTTTATTATTATTTTTTTTTTTTAATTTATATATTGTTTATTGTTTTACGATCGATGCCTTATAAACAATAAGTAACATTAACTAATACTTGCCAAGTTTATTTAATCGAGCATAATTTTGATGTCTGATTCATTTGTTAATAATTTTAGTGCTTGTGTGTTGTTTAAATATTAAAGCACAAAAATAAATAAAAAAAATTGTCTATTTTTTAAAGTCCAAGTTTATACAGAAAAAATGTCTCTAACTTTAGTTAGGCTAAACCTTAAAAACTAAATTTTAATTTAAGTTTATTTTGTCGATCATAGTTTAGATTGCAATGCAGATTGTTTAAATATCAAATCAAATTAACGGAATTATGTTCTTAAAAAATTAAATATTTTCCAACGTTCAAGTTGACACAGGAAAATGTCTCTAATCTACGTTCTAATCGATTTATAGATATTTCTTATTATACATATCCAGCTAAAGCTTTACAATTTGGTGCTGAGTTATGAATATTTAAATTTGACTTATATTTTCTATTATTTTTAATTTTTTTTATATTTGTTGTTAAGGCAGCAAACAGCATTCAGAATACCATTTTATATGTCTGTATGCTTATTATATTATTAATCAATTAATATATTCTTTACTAATTTAACAATTTTTACTCTATTCATAATATAAATATTATAAATCAAGTCAGATTTTAAAATACGTATTTTACTGGTTATTTATCTATCAAAATACTTAAGATGGGATTAATGTTGTAACTTCGGTCTTGTCAAAGAAAACTTTTGGCTGAGATTTTGTTGACGACGTAATATAAATAAAAAGTGTTTGCTAGGGTATTTGGAATGCTGCACCCTAATGATTTTAGATATTTGCTTGTTTTTAATTAAAATGTGTTGCGTGTGCCGAGCTTGTTGTTGTTTGCCACATTTAGTTCTTGTTGCCTGTTGCAAGTTGCCTCTTGTGGTGCATTTAATTAAAAGGCGACACTTGGCAGCGGTTTTTTTTTCTGTTGTTGCTAATCGCAGCAATCAATGGCGCGGTACTTGGGCCTTGCCACTTGCCACTCCTTGCGGCAAGTGCATTAATCAGCCGCCGCGTGGTACCGACAATTGCATTTTATTAAATGTTAATTTCGCGTCGCTGGTAAATTAAATCAAATGCTGATTTTGGGCTTATTTTTGCATGATTTTTGACGCCTACAAATTGGTTTCAGCTCATTTGTTCGCAGGGCGAAGCGACCACGCCCACAGCAACGCCCTCTTAATTGGCTGGGCTCCTAATGCGATCAACAATATTTCCCAGGTAACTCGTTTATTGTGCGATCGCACGTTTTAATCAGCTACCCCCCTCCCCTGCCCCGCCTGCTGTCATTTCCCCCGTTTCCTTATGGAATGGCTACAGTGCCGTTGGTTAGTCAACGACCACAGTGCCAACAATTAGGCAACTGCCCAGCCGTGTGACTTATTCAATTTGGACAAACATCAATAAAGGTCGAATATTAATCGCCGCATTGCACAAGTGCCAAAATTTTAATCGAGTTGAATTTGTTTTCTGGCGCACACTGTAACACTTTATAAACCGGCTACAGTGTTGCCCCAACAGAACTGCCACTGGCTCAAGTAGCCAAAAAAAACAACAAATAAGAACGTTGCGGTCGGGTGTAACCGACAGCGCAATGCTCGTTCACAAACAAAATAGTATAATTTTAATTTTATAATTTTAATAAAAAAAAAGATATTTTTTTTTAATATGTGTGCCAATTTTTCGTAATTTTATCTCTAAAATTGTGGGAGATGTGGATTTTCCCGGCTAAGATATATACATAAGATATATAAGATATATATAAATTTGAAGCGTTTATAAAAAAATTGTGTGTGCGATCTTTAAGGTGTTCATCAGTCATCTGTCTAAAAAATTTTAAATAACTGAGGCAGATACATCGATTTTTATCGATCTACCACGCCTTCAGTAGAAATATCTAAAAAATCCAAAAATTCTGTGTGATTTAAAAAAAAAGTCGTCAGTAATCTATCTGAAATATTTTATGTAAAACTAAGGAAAATATATCGATTTTTATCGATCAGCCTTCAGTAAACATATTTAAAAAATTAAAAAATTGTTTAATTTGAAAAATTTGTGTCTATTTTTAACTAAAAAAGATATATACATATTGTATCAAGCAAAAAATCTGCACACTTTACATGATGCTAATTAAAATAGAGTATCTAAATACTAAATTTTAAAGCCAATATACCCTTTTCACTTGATGAACGAGTTAACAGAAAAAAATAAAATCAGTCGCCCACTTTCAGTGCGCCGTATGTATGCAAATATTTTGCCTGGGCGTGAGTTACGCATAATCATAGCCCGCCGCAATTACCCGGCTCCAGTCCAGCGCCGGCCTCTCCATTGTCACCTTTCCATTTGGTCCCAGGGGGAGCGGGGTTCGGGGGACACCGCCTAAGATTTACGCAGTCAATTTCGAGTTGGACCGCAGGGCGTTGCAACTAAGGCAAGTGGTGCAGGTGGTGCTGGTGGTGCAGGCAGCCAGGCAGGCAGGCGGGCGGGCACTTAAAAAGCTTTACGTAAAATTTCAGCTGATTTATGCATAGGTAGAGGAGGGGGGCAGGCAATTAACTGTCAGCTTTAACAGCAACAACAACAAGAATAACAATTTTAACGATATGTATTAGAATTATAACAACAACATTTTGCATTGTGCTCGCATTTGATAGCTATGAATTTATGATTGCATTTAACGCTTTTGCCCAGTGGCGTACCGCAAAGGGGGCCTCCGGGTGCACCCCTCCTCCGCGCTGACCTTGCGACGCCTCTGTTGGGTGCAGCAGCCGCTAAGCCCGAGACAAACATCAGTTATCGACAACCGGCTGCCCTAGATAATGTCCATAGAAGTCCGGCTCGAGCAATCAGCGCCAACAATGTATATTATGACACGTACACTGAGCGAAAAATTGGACAAGAATTTCCTTAAATTCTCCCTTGAGTCGTTAGGAGAATTTATTATGTTAGAGACGGAAATGGGAGTTGATAAAACGGATAATGGGGAATAATTAGATTAGCCAGACTTATTTTCTGGAGTCTTTGATTTCTGAGTAGTTTTTTAAATGAGAAATGTTGGCTAATATGGATTTATAAGAGATTGTATTTCATTTAATTAATATAGTAGGTCTGACTGTTCTTTAAGCGTACTAAGGATTTACTTACTTTAATTGACATAATATAAATAATATTATTTTTTAAAAATTTTAAGTAATTTCTCAGGCATTGTTTAAACCTATACTTTAAATAATAACATTATTTTTAATTTTAGTAATACTGAAGCTTAGCTATAAAATATATCATAAAGAATCAAAGAAACAGTTTGTAAAACTTTTAAATATATAAAATATAAGTCTGAAAAAGGAACACTGAAAAGCTTCGAATTTCCAATTATATTTTTAAAAACAAAAGTCAAATGTAACTTAAAAGAAATACATAGGTTCGAACCTAAAATCGGTGTTTTTTTTTAATCTCTTTAAATCAAACAGAATTGATGGAATTGAATATATGGAAATTAAATATAGTATATTATAGAAAACGTAATGCATAGTTCTTCAAGTGTTCGCAATGTGTTCTTAGTGATTATATATTTAATTATTTTCAATTTGAAAGCGCAGCAACAAAGTAATTTTGCTGTGGCCAAGTGCTGTAATTAAGACTTTATCTCTGAAAAAACCGACTAAATGGCCAATTTACGCATTGCTCGAACCAATCGCTGGTAAAGATAAATATCTGGCTAACACGCATCGGGGACCAGTTCTTAAATGTTTTCGGAAACTTGTTCAAATGCAATTTGGCTTATTTATATTTTTCTCACACCGATTTCATGATACAAATATATATTTAGATAAATGTATATGTACAAAATATCTAACATACTTATAACAGAAATTATTCCATACATCCGCATTGACTGCCTTGTTGTTGTTGTTGTTGTTGTTGTTGTTGCTTTGGGCGGGTCTCCAACTTTAGCAGCTGCACCACCGCACCACCGCACCACCGCACCACGGCACCACCCGAGCCACCACGAAGTGCATTTTGCATGCGCACACGAAGTTTTTCGCAGCCTCCAACAAAAGTAAAAGTGCAGTTTGGGCCGTTCTCGTCGCATTTTAGTTTTGATTTGTTTAGTTTTTTATATATACTTTTTTTTGTCTTTTGGGCCGCACTCGATTTGGCTATAAAAGCATTTGAGCCCGGCTAGCAGGCATTATTAAACGTTGTGTTCTCGCTTCGCGTAAATCGACTTCAAATAAACCAAACTCCTTCCAACATGTTCAAATATGTAAGTGGCCCAAACGGAGTTTTTTACAACGTGGCTAAAATTGTATTCTTCAAATCTGTTTCCCAGTTCGTTTTGGCCGTTTGCTGCTTGGCCAGCGCCGCTGCCGCTCCGGGCTATTTGGGCGGCCTGACCGGACCCGGTCTGCCTTTGGCCGCTGCTCCGGCTATATCCTATGGCCACACCCTGAGCGCGCCCTCGCTCGCCTTGGCGCCCCGCCTCAGTTTGGCCCACGGTCCCGCTTTGTCGCCACTGGGATTGGGATTGGGACCCAGGATTAGCATTGGACATGGACCAATCGGACTGGCCTCGGCTCCACTCGGCCTGGCCCATGGACCAATTGGGCTGGCTCCGGCTCCACTCGGTTTGGCACATGGACCGCTCGGTTCACCACTTGGCCTGGGACTCGGACTCAGATCCTTGGCTGCTCCCGGCCTGAGCCTGGGCCATCCCTGGTAAGGAGCCCACAACAAAAAAATCCTTTGCTTCGTTTCGTTTCGTCGGGTGCAAAAAATACAAAACTTTCTCTAAAATTCGGCAACTCTGAGAGAAAGTTTATTTGAATTTTCAATTATATTTCGTGTTGATCGATAAAAAAAAGAATTGCACAAAAAAAGTTTCCTTTTTTTTATTTATTTATTGATTGATGGATTAGTTTTTGAAAACTGAACTCTCACACGTTCCCGAGCCGCGCTCACCAGCCGTAGCCGTAGCCGTAGCCATGGCCATAGCCCAGGCCCAAGCCGAGGCCCAGGCCGAGGCCATGTCCGCCGTAGAGACCGTGTCCGCCCAGATAGCCATGGCCCAGGCCGTAGCCGTAGCCGCCAATGATCGTCTTGGAGATGATTGGCGCCGAAATGGTTTTGATGATGGGCGCATGGTAGCCCAGACCCAGACCCAATCCGTAGCCACCGTAGTGCCCACCGATGTGTCCGCCGTAGTGGCCAATGCCCAGACCCAAGCCGCCGTAGCCCAGATAACCGTGTCCCAAGCTGGGCGCTGGAGCCGGAGCCGGAGCCGGAGCCGGAGCTGGTGCGGGCTCCGGTTCCGGCGCCGGGGCTGCCAGGCAGCAGGTCAGGCAGAGCGCTGCCCAAATCAAAATCTGGCGGGGATTAGAAACGGATTAGAGAGTGTGGTCACAATCTGGCCCGGCGGCTACTTACTCCCTTCTGCATTGTGGTTGCTGTTGTTGGAAGCTCTGTTGCGTTTCTGCTGCTGCAGTTGCTCCGATTGGGGCTCTTATATATGAGGCAAATGGGGAACCGCCAACCCGAAAACGGGCCTGTCGATGATCTAATGGGCCACTGCATTTGGCCCGCTTTTAAATCGACTTTATTTGCTTTTGGACATATCACTTGATTTCATTGCATTTCACATTGCGCATACGCAATGTTGCACCGCCTTCGTTAATTGGGCAAGTGTTGAATTTACAACATGCCACCGCAAGTGGCGCATGCCGCTGCCAACCTGTGTCCAGTTTTGGGCGTGGCCGTAACTCAATTTAGCGCCGCCAAATGTTGCAGCTGTATTTTGGCCTTTGCCAGAATTCGATTAAAACAAAAATCAAAACAAGAGACAAGCATAAAAATAAGGTCAATGAGCTTTTAAATTTATGCCACCCCGGGCAAAACACTTATTGTGACGCAATAATTTATGTATAAAGAGCGGATCCAACAAAGAGATCTGCGGATGGTCGCAGATTAGCCACAAATCAATTCTCAAAGCCCCAGAGATTGGGCAATCGTCAAGCGATTTAAGACAATAAACCCCAAATAGACAATGGCAGCTAAGCAAACCCATTAAACGAGCCCAGCGACTAACTAGCGCTCAATAAAGAAGGCAACACTAGCGGGAAGTGCACGACTAGCAGATGCCCTGTAAACGGATGTTCAAAATGCATATGATGATTAAATGTTCGAGACTCGAAAAATTTGTCTTGATTTTTATTTTATAATAATTAATTTGTTTTCCATATTTAGAAACCCAGATTTTATTCAGCGGCTATATTTTATATATATTATTTATTATTTATTATAATTAAAAAATGAAAAGTTCCAGCTTTAAACTGTTTTGATAATAATGCTACTACATATTTGTCATTATTATACTACAACTATTTATATTTAATTTTCTTGCATTAGCTGCAAAACTGTGAGAAATTCTAGAAAACTGTGCACTATGAACAAAAGACAAGAATTTTTTAAACATTTTTATTTTTTTTCTTTTTTATGCAACGAGAATAATCGAGTACACAAAAAACCCCTTATTAGGATAACAGAAGAGAAATAAATTCGACTCAAAAAAAATTAACAATTTTAATATATAATATATAAATTAACAAAATATCCAACCAGTTTAATCCGCTCAAATTTTTTTTCGAATTTTTTTATTTTTCATTTATTTTCCGCACGTATTTGTGGATAAAGCAAAATATGTTTAAAGTTAATTAAATAGAGAAATACGCTCGAAAATTATATTTTTATCGTTTTCACACTAAACGAGTGTTATACCCACTTTGAAGCTAGTTTTTAATGTGTACAGGGTATAATAAAAAGCCAAAATTACATTCATAAGCACTACAAAACAGAGTCACTGACACTTGGATAAACCTCAGAGCAGAGCAGACATCGAGGCAACAACAACAACAGGTGATCAAGTGATCAGCGACGTGTTTAAACTTGAACTTGAAAACGAGTTTTGGGGGAATTCGTGTGAGTGGAGTATCGAAGATCGACGAGATTGTTAACTGTGCAACTGAGGAACTGTGGAACTGAGGTGTTGCAACAGGTTCCCGGTCTCGGGAAAAATGCAGCTCCTATGAAAAAACCGGTTCAAGATGCGGCAGCAGCAGCTTCTAACTGTACATGAACGGGCCCCAAGAAGGCGTCGCCTTCAGCCTTGGCTTAGTCGCAGCCCAGTCCGAAGTGGAAACAGTTCAAAAAAGAGCTCTCCACAATGCGTGCACTAATCCCGATCTTGGTCCTACTCTCGATGCAGCAGCTTCAGGCGGCCACATTAATTTACCATCAGCCCACGGCCGTTGTTGTGCATCAGCCGGGATTAACGGAGGAGCAGCTGCAGCAGCATCCTGGCTACACAATTGTGGCCCCCCTGACGAAGATCGCGCATGTCACCTACGACTCGGTGCCCATTTCGCACAGCCCGTTCGAGCATGTGCCGCTCTTCCAGCGCATCGGGCACGTGAAGAGCGTGCGGATATCGACTGGCCAGGATTAGGATAAGCATTCAAATAAAGTGAAATTTACAATTTATTCGCCAAGTTTCTTGTGTGGTTTTGGGCTAAGTGTGTGTTTTGGGCTAAGTCTAAGTTGAATCTAGAAGAAGTAGGGCGCGGGCGCGAACCTGGGCGCCAGTGGAGCAGCCAGAGGAGCGGGGAGTGGACCGGGAAGTGGAGCTGGACCAAATCTGGCGGGCGCGGCAAAGGCCAAAGGCGCAGGCGCAGCGAATCCGAAGGGAGCGGGCAGTGGAGCGGCCACTGGAGCAGCCAGAGGAGCGGGTGCCAGAGCAGAAGCAGCAAAAGCTGGCGCAGCAAACGCAACCTTCGGTGGTGCAGCAAAGGCCACAGGAGCCGGCACCGGAGCAGCCAGAGCAACGGGCGCAACGGGAGCAACTGGTGGTGCTACTGGGAAGGCCACAGCGTGGTTAATCCGATGGGCATTGAAGCTGGAGGCGTAGGGCGCCACAACGCCGGCGGTGGCGACGGCCAGTGGTGCAGGTGGTGCAGGTGCGGCAAACGGCAACAGACCCGCCTGGGCGCCAGCCACGCACAAAGCAACGAGCTGAAATCGAGCGACAGCGTTGAGTTCAATATCCTTGGAGAAGGATCTCTGGTCCGGCTTACCATTATCTTGGCGAACATTTTGCTTGGGGGAATTTAGGTGTTGTTGTGGTGGGTGGGTGGTTTGCTGGAGAGCTAACTGAACTGTGATGTCCAACCGACAAGTGGTCGGCGTTTTTATAATTCTGCCGGACAGGTGTTTTTGGTGGTTTGCGGTGGGGCATACCAAAGCACCTGCAACACTTTCTACATAAGGCGCCGGCTGGCGGCGAAGGGCGTTCACTGTACTTAATAATCAATTGGACGCCTCTTACGTACTTTTATTGACACCCACTTTCATAATTGCACGCCAAATAATCAACAAAAAAAAAAAAAAATATATATATATCTATATATATATATGTAATCACTAGCCCACTGGCCGACATTCGCTTGTGGGGTGGTGTTGGGCAAGTTTTCGTTTTGTTTTTTTGTTTATGATTTCTGCTGGTGGCATCGATATTCACCTACTAATGAGCCACATTTATCAGACGTGACTCTGGGCGCCCTTAGGGTATAGGGTATACCCTGTCTCTCTCTCTCTCTCTCTCTCTCTCTCTCTCTCTCTCGTATTTAAAATTCAATTTCTTCACTGCATTTGTCGCGTGTATTTCAAGTACTTCCACCTCCCTCCTCTCTTGTTTCCCCCGCCCTGTTCGTTGTCACTTTCTGTGTTTGGAATTCCTGATTTGGTTGCCTGCAAGTTTTGTCTGCATTTTACACTCGCCAACATACAAATTGAACCTCATTCAAACAATGCTCGCAATTAAAATAAAACTAATATGATAAATAAGAAATATAAACAAACTTTTGTACTATTTATCTCGTTTTCCTATATGCTGATATTCTCAATGACCTCTTTATCAAAAATTTATTATAATAAATAAGTACTCAAATCGTTCTCCTTTAAATTTCCTAATGATTTTAGTTTTACTTGTTCTAATATGTACCCTTATTATTATAGCTAGAAATTCTTTTATTTCTTCTTAAGAATTTCTTTGTATGGTTTTCTTATATAATATTAATATAATAGGGAATTGCTCTTGTGAATGTCATTAAATTTTCATGTCTTGTATTTTCTTTCTTACGCTTAACTTATTATGGAATTTACTTGTAGGAATTTCTTTTTTTTCGTAGGGATCTTATCTGTGCACTTATTTTAAATTTTCGTTGACCTTCTCTGTAAACTTCTCTATTTTTGCTTCTCTTTATTTTTTTTTATTTATTATCATTTATTTTATTTTACTTATTTTTTATTTACCTTCCCTATACCCTCAAATCAAACAATTGAGAATTTCATAACTTTTCGATTTTGTATATTTAACTTTAAATATATATATAATTTACGATATATTTTATAATTTTCTACTCGACTCAAAGCTTCTTTGGTTTGGTTCAATGCACATGAGTATAACGGTTAATGTATAGACTCCCATTCCGATTCCAACTCCACCCTAAAATAGGGAATGATGATGATGATGGTGAGCCAATTTCAAGGGCAGCGCCCGTAAATGGGCGTGTGGTGCAGCCACCAGCTTGGGGAAGGCGTAGCCGATGGAGACGCGATGCGTGGTCCGCTTGGGCCCGGGAATGGCGCGATAGGTGGGTGGTGCGAACGGCACCGCCTCCAGCACTGGCGGCAGCACCTGCGTCACAGTGGGCAGGTGCAGCTCAGCGGTGGGCAGCAGATGCGTGTGCAGTGGTGCGGGTGCGAGTGGTGCAGGCGCTGGCCAAAGCGGTGCAGGTGCAAGGGCAGGAGCAGGAGCGGGCCACAGCGGTGCCGGAGCCAATGGAGCTGGTGCGGGCCAAACGGGTGCGGGTGCGGGAGCAAGTGGTGCAGGTGGCGACCAGAGTGGTGCTGGCGCCAACGCAGCTGGTGCCGGCCAAGCAGCCTCCTCCAGCTGCAGAGGAAGAGGAGCTGCATAATCCACGTGATCTTGATGCACTGGCCCAAAGTGATCGAAGTGGGCGTAATGATGATCGAGGTGATCAAAGTGGTGCGAGGGCTTCGCCTCAATGCAGACCAAGGCCAAAGCCAAAACGCAAGTCTATTGTGGGTGAAAGGAGAATTTGAAGAGAGGAAGTTTTGAGATAATTGCAGATGAAGTCTCACCAATTTTAGCTGCCACATCTTGGGTGGTTTTCGAGTGGGGTGGTTGCTGCTGGTGGTGCTCGGTTCCAATCGACTGTTCCAGTCGAAGACGCCGCTGTCAATGTTGGACACTGAGCCACACACTCATTTATTTATAGTGTCAATTTTTGTGGAGGCCCATCCAAAAACGTTTGGCCAGTGTCCAAATTGAACGTGCACTTCTTCGCTTTCGTTTGCACCACCGCTGCACCACACCACATTTTTGGTCAGCGGATGCGGTAACGCCTGAAATCGTGACTTTTGTTGTTGTCGCCAGCAAAAATTTGTGTTTAGGCGCTTTTATGGGGGCCAATAACTTCTTGTACCGCTCGATATTATATAACGTGGCTGTCTGGAGCTGAACATGGCCAACGATTATGACATTTAATAAAAGTACGACCAAGCCCCAAAAAATATTGATTGTAGTTTTGAGTACTCTTTTTAAAGGGTATTTTGTAATTTATTGCAAAAATTGCAAGTGAATTTTTTACTAGATATTTTATTAAATATTTTATACATTTATTAAAAAATTGCAATTTTTTGCAAAAATTTGAAGGTAATTTTTTACAACATATTTTATTAAATATTTTAAACATTTATTAAAAAATTGCAATTTATTGCAAAAGTTTCAAGTAAATGTTTACCACATATTTTATGAAATATTTTTTTTTAAATAATTGAAGCTAAATATAAAAAAATCCAGAATTAATTTGAGGACAGCTTTTCTTGGCAGCTGAGTTTATGCCACGCCCACACTAATTTTTGTTGTGCTGAATACTTGCAGCATATCTTGATCTGACTAGGAACAGGGTATCTTGTAGCTGGTTATTTTTGAGTAAAAAATTTTGTTATAATTCATTGTTTAATAAAATCGTTTTTATTTTGTAGAAAATTCGCTAGGAAAACAATTTAGAATTTATTGGTCATGTTCAGACCACAACTGGAGCCGGGGCGGGGAAGCTGTAGGGTGCAGCATAAGGCGCGGCAAAGGGAGCGCCCAGGGTGTAGGGAGCAGCGTAGGGTGCTGCAAAGGGAGCAGCGTACGGGGAGGCCAAGGCGGCGGCATAGGGTGAAGCCAGAGGAGCACCCAGAGGAGCAGCCAGAGGAGCAGCCAGAGGAGCAGCCAGAGGAGCAGCCAGAGGAGCAGCCAGAGGAGCGGACAGGCGAGCAGCGAGAGGAGCAGCCAGTGGTGCAGCCAGTGGTGCAGCGGCGGCGTAGGTGGCTGGAATGCCGGAGACATAGCGGCTGGAGTAGGGCGGTGTCAGCTCAAAGGGCGCCGTGGTGTACGAGGATTGGGTGCCATCGTAGTTGTTCCTCACATCCACCTGGCTGCTGCCGCCGGCGGCATAAAGCGGTGCATTCGCATAGGCCAGTGGTGCAGCAGCGAGTGGTGCAGCAGCGAGTGGTGCAACCACACCAGGCTTGGCTGCGGCGCAGGCAACGAGAGCGGCAATGATCAGCTGCGGATAAATTTGATTAAGAAACATTTGTCGAATTCCTGCAGGGAGGACTTACGAATTTGTACATGTTTGCTGTGGTTTTCAGTGGACTCGGAACTGATAATGTCTGTTGTGGGCTCTAACTGCGCCTTATATAGGGCCCCACTGCACCACCGAGCCACAATTCTGCTCGAGCTATGCGTGCATAATTTTGTTTTGTGTGTTTTTTGGTCGCTTCTTGTGCGCCACGAACGTGTTCAGCCTGTGTTAGTGGCCAGCACCACCACCAACAACCACCGAACCACAGTAGGAAGTCCAAATCGTAGTCAAAATCGACACGTTGTCAAATTTCGCAAAGTGAGCGCAATTTGTATGCAGACACCGCCCTCCTGTCCGTGGGTCAATTGTGGTTTTTTTTTTTGGCCGCTTTCAAGTGGTTGCCAATTGGCCGCTGTTTTAGCCTCAATTTCGAACTTAGTTGGCTATAAAATGCGCTTAGCCTCAAAAGTGTCGCATTAGTGCGGCTTTTAATAGCCGGCCATAAAATACCAAAACAAAAAAAAACAAAAGCACTTTTCAATTGTGCCGCCTCGTAAATTGCTGCGCGCATCCTGCGTTGACCTTGACTTGACCCCTTCGAAGGCAACAGGATGCGCTGTGTTCCACTCGGAATCTGTTTTTAGCCAACTCCAATTGGCCCAAAACCGGCTCTTAACGGAATTAATGAGCAATATGCTTGAATATTTTTTTGTTGCGGTCACGTGCTGACGACGTAGTCATCGTCATCATTAATCGTCATCGTCATCGTCATCTCTCTCTTCTTCTTCTTCTTCTTCTTTTTTTGATTCTCTCTTCTGTTTTTCAAGATTAATCCAAGGCCTCGCCGAACTGAACTCAAAACTGAGCTGCGATCAGTGCTACGTGGGGATGTAACTGTATCCGCATTTATATACCCTGTACACACTGAATTAACATAGAATGGGTAGGAACAGATATCACTTTCCTGATAAGGATTATTGCATCAGCTTGATAATACACTAAATAGATTTATTTTAACGCAATTTGTACAATATCGCACAGATATATAAATATATATATATTGTACATAAGTTCTTAAACATCAGAAGAGTTTCTCTAGATACATTTATCTATATATCTCTCTACTCATCCTATGTTAACTCCACTTTTATTGATTCGAATTTAATTTCAGAAAAACTTTGGGTATATATATTTTGGTAAGTATTATAGTAAACTAATTCTGTGAATTATTTTTTCTAATTTTTCCATACATCCTATCTGAGCTCAACTTTTATAGGTGCTATCTTAATAAAAACTTTTTAACTTGCTTTTCTGAGCCCTTAAAATATATATATATATATATCAGAATTGTAGGCGTGCTAATTTGACCTTATATCTCTATACATCTATCTATACATCTATATATAGCCTATGTGAA
The DNA here is from genome assembly GCA_004143825.1 of Drosophila micromelanica. Lineage (NCBI taxonomy): Eukaryota > Metazoa > Arthropoda > Insecta > Diptera > Drosophilidae > Drosophila > Drosophila micromelanica. The sequence goes on from SCDY01001020.1 coordinate 30,403, forward strand.
CTAGACTTTAATTTAAGCTATTTTAATTGGCTATAGCTGCTTATTTATCTTTTTTTTTGACGAAAATGTCTAAATTTGACAATTCAGATCACTATAGCAATGTTTTTATCGAAAGTAGAGTTAACAATTGTTTTTATTTCTTATATAATTATTATTTTAAGTTATAGATAAGTATTTAAATTTAAACTATATTTAATGTTCTATATTGATTTCCCAATGTTGTATATTAAATATAGTTTCGAATTAAACACAGTAGATTTTTATGAACATGCCTAAGTTGTAGGGTATTAAATAGTCGATTCTATGTCTTGTTATTAGCAATTAAATCCAATCTCGACCGTAACGACCTCTCACTTCTCACTTGGCCTGTAAACGATTCTTGACAGAGCTCCTCATCATCAGATAATGCGGAAATTCTTCGAGATCTTCCGCTCACTTCCTCGACGCCCCCGTTGCCCTGTGGGGCAATACCCGCCCCTGCGTGCGTTTCTAATGGAACCAAAAATAAATAAGTATATATAAACACAATTAATTAAGCTGTTTATTGCATTTTTTCTTTTTTTTTTGGCTAGTACCGTTCGTTCGAGTTTTGTTTTTAAATTTTTGACTTGACTCAGCTGCTGTTATTCCAGTTATTAAAAGTGGTTTCCAACTTAAAGCTGGATCAGATCCGATCTGATCCGATCCGAGTTCCGTTTGCTGATTTATCGCACATCCGTTGAAATAATTTTCGTTCGGTCAGCTGATCAGTTGAACGATCAATGCCAAGTTTAAGGCTTTAATAGCTCTTCAAAAAAATACTCGTATGCAAATGCGGTGTTCATCATTTTAAACATTTTTTTTTGTTCAATTCAACAATTGATTTCTTGACGGGAGTGAAAGGTGCGATGAAGACGTCTGTCTGTTATTGTGGTAGGTGCCTGACCTTCGGCTGCTTTAGTATATGCAAATGCAGCTGCCAAGAGTTTGCAGCAGCTGAAGATGCCAATTGATTGGTTGGCCTATTGATTGGCCATAAAAAAGCGATTTAAAAACAAACTTTGTGAGTTGAAATGCGACAGGTTTAAATGGCAAGTAGCTTTTACTTTATTTACGAGCACACACACATGCAGACACACACACTCACACACACACACACATATACACAGAGTTTTAATTGACAGTCAGTTCTGGTGGCTCTGTGAATTTGTGCTCAATTAAAAAATATCAACTAAATTCGAAAGCTTATAAAAATAGTTTTTTTTTTTTTTGAATTGACCCAATTTAGCGCCTCTGTATTTGCGCCGTTCCATACGAGGTCAATCCGGTGGTGTGCGGCACTGTGGCATAGGAGGCGCCCGCCTGCAGCGGCAGATTGGCCACATTCAGCGGCATCAGGCCAAAGGGCACCGGCAGCTTCAAATTCAAGGAATTGCTGTCCGCCGGAGCGCTGATGGCGCGTCCAACGGGTGCGGAGGCGGCACCACCAACACCACCAAAAACATAACCACTCCTGGTTAGAACCTGTGTGAAGGCCGCGTGCTCCAAGGCGGGCTCCACAAACTGGCGGGCCAACTGTTGCTCCAGGCCACGTTGTGGGGCAGGATAATGATAGGTGCCCAGCTGTGAACTCGGCGCGATAGAGTATTCAGTATTCGGCAAATGGGCGACATCCGCCCGAGTTGTTGTTGTTGTTGTTGTTAGTAGAAGCGCCAGTCCGAAGATTAGCAGATTAGCGAGAGATTTCTGAAAGAAACCGTTATTAGCTTAGATCACAGCCAGACAGACAGAGAGAGAGAGAGCGAGAGAGAGAGACACTCACTTTGGGCCACATTTTTGCTTTGATTAACACACACACACACACACACACACGAGTATATATTGAATTGATTTAGGAATGCGATTCCCTTTTTCGATCGTTGTGAACGGAGGCAGCTTTTCGGGCTGATTAAAATTTGTGCGCCCGCTGAAGATGCTTTTTATACTCGGCTACGGAAGACCACAGCTGAGCTGAGCTTCAGTTGAGTTCTGCCCGCGGGCGGACGGACGGACGGACGGGTCGAGACAGGTGAGCAGTCGAGCGACGAGTCGACCAGTCCCCAGACGCGAATGAGACTATCCAATAATCACGAGTTGCGGCTAGTAAATACCCTGTTTATTTTCTTGGGGAGGTAAAATCAGCTTTAACGATTTTTGAATGAAATGAGGTATTAACAAATCGATACCCTGCATTCCTTTTATTAAAAGCAAATAATTGTATAATTACATAAAATAAAATTAGAATTTTTCCTAATTTTGAATCAAATTCCTTGTATTTCATAACTCATAAATTATTTATATAAGCCAATTTTTCCAAATTTATAAAGGTATTTAAATATTCTGCTATGTGGTAAGCAAATAACAGTTTTCTTTCCAAAGTCGAACATTTTTTGTTACAGTTCTAAACATCCGACAGATTGTCTTTCTATAAAAAATCGGGTACTGAAATTTTATAATGTTTATACAATAAACTAAATAATTTTTCAAAAACAATTTTAGCTATAAATATTAATTCATTTTTAATTATTCTGCATGTTCTTTAAATTATTTTATTTATCATACCCCTCACCATTTTTTTAGTTACAGGGCATCAAAACAAAAATCAAAATGCGTTTGTGCTTCTGCCGCTGCCGCTGCTGCAGTCGCTGTCGCTGTCGCTGCCGGCGTCGCTGCTGGCGGCATACAATAATATTTTGGCTTTCAGCTCGGGTTGTTGGCTCTCTGACGACAGCTGGCTCTTAGCGCTTGGCCATATACCTTAGCTTATTCATTCTGCTTCTGTTTAATAGTTTGCTGTTGTTGTTTCTCTTTCGGGTTTTTATTTCGCTTTAATTTGACGACTGCATTTGTTGTTGTTGTTGTTGTTGTTGTTATCTTGTGACTCTGTTTATTTATCTGTGCTAAGTTTTGTTGGCTGTTTTCATGAGCTGCTTTGCCATTTGCTGTTGAGCAGCGTCTATTGATAATATTTAGTTTGCCTTGCATATAAATCAATGTTGGTCATTTCGATTGGCATCCAAACTATGCAACAGCCAACCAGTCAGGGTCGTCGCCAAGGGGGTTATTAACTTGGCTGATTAGTTTTGACCAGGTTTTCCTTAGCAAACTGTTGTCAAGTAGTTGATTAATGCTTGGCCAGAGCTAACTGTAATTAGGATTGTTAGCTTATTTATACGTGTTTTAAATCACATAGCTCTGTGAATAAACAACTTTATTATTTATGAACATTGGAAATGTAAATTATTTTATTTATCACGTATACTATATGTATATATTTTTCATTATATATTTTTTGTTATATTTTCGAAGCGTATTCTTTTCGTATAATTTATTTCCAAAATATATATTTTATTATAATTTAAACCAGTCTTTATTTTCCAATTGAAATTATTTTAACGTTTAAAATAAATTTGTTTTTATTTTTTTTTAATTCTAAACTGTTAAAAATTAGGTATATATTTAAATTTTTAATTTAGAATACTACAAATATTATTGAAAGGTATAATTCTTAAAAAAAAAAAAGTTGTTAAAAAATGTTTATTATTACTGTTTTTTAAACTAAAAATTGTAGCTTATTGTTTAATATTATTTTTATTTTTTTTTTTTTATTATTTTTTTAACTCAAAACTGTAGCTTAAATTTTGAATGCAATATATTTTAAGTATTATTTAGAGATATAAATTAAGGAAAATATGCCTTGTCCATTACTGTCCCCTTTGCAAGGCGCGCACCTGATTGCTGTAGTTGACTACCCGAAAAATCCAAAAGAAAAAAAAAACACAAATGAACAATAATAATAAAAAGCAACAACAATAACAACAACAATGTCGACACCTTGCAAGCATGTTGAGCATTTGAACATGAAAACATTCGAGTATTTGGGCTTATTAAACACAAATCGACAGTCATGTGACACCAGCGACGAAACGGTTTAGACATTAGCAACTGCGACGTCGACGTCGACGTCGACAGCGACTGCGACTGCGACTGCGACAGCGAGCAGCTCATTGACTGGCTAAAAAGTCGTTAGTTAATGTTGTTTGGGAACTTAATTGAGACTGCAAATTGTCGGCAGCACGCCAAGCGCCAAACCTCAAACCCAAAATCACAATGCGAATATCCAATAAAAAAGACGATTCGCCGTGTAGTTGACCTCCTACGAAATGTATTCATTTATAATTTGCGCTAATAAAAAACGCTGCTTATGCAGAAATCGAACTGCGAGCTGACCTATTTGATGGATTTCGGATTTCGGATTTGGACAGCTTCAATGGATTTCGCATTGAGGCTGGTCATCATCTCAAGCCACACTATTAACTGGAATTGATTGTTGTTTTTTATTTATTCATATTTGTCTGCTTTTATTTATTTACGGTATTTTTTCGAGTTGTTTTTTTTATTTTTTTTTGCTAATGCTATCTATTGAGCACCATCCGGCGCATAATTAACACGCTGGCGTTCTTTACGATGGCGCATAAATTCCGCGGAAGATGTTTGCTATCAACAATTTTTGATTTTTGATCACCTCAGCTCATAAATTCTTTTAATTAATTGCTAATTTACGCCTCGATTAGCATTGAAATTAGCATGATAAATAATGGATGTATATTCTATAGATCCGATATGCCTCACCAGGCACCCGTGTCACAGGGTAGCTCGGCCGGAATCGGAATCGGAGCCGGCGCCGCATACGCGACAGCGGGGGGCGGGGCGTGTACAGTTACCCGGCCATACGACGGCTGCGCGTGGTAGGCATAAACGGGTGGTGGGGGTGGTGGTGCATAACGGGCCACGACTGGCGGCGGTGCTGCGTAGTGTGCAACTGCCGGTGGTGCCGCGAAGCCGGCGTATGTGGTGGTTGTTGTGGTCACCGGCGTGCCCAGCGAGTATTTGATGTGTGGTGCAGCGGGCACCGCGTAGCCGCTGATGTGTGGAGCAGCGTATTTGATGATCGCCGGCGGTGGTGCGGCCGCATACGTGAGCGTGGGTGGTGCAGCCGCATAGGCCAGTGTGGGTGGTGGGGCGCTGTAAACGGCGGGCACGGCAACCGGAGCGGGTGGACCGTGGTAAAAACTGGCGTGGGAACACGCAAAAAGGCAGACGAAGAGCAGAGCAAGCTGAGAGGGAAGAGAGGAGAGTGAGAAATAGAGAGAGAATTGGGTGATAAAATTAGAATAAAAGCTGGATGGGATGACTTCAAAATTAATATTTTAAATTATTTTTTATATAATAAAATGATCAATCAAACTATTTTTAAATATCCCTTGAATATCTTTGGCTTTAGGCAAAGCCCACAAATTATATTTCCGCTTATTCAACTTTTATATAAAAATTCGACTTTTTCCGATGCTGTAAGAACTATTTCAGACAATAATTAAAAATCAATGTGATTCTTTAAAATAAACAAGTTTGCTTTAAATAGCTTTCACTTTATTTGTGCTAGTTTTTGTCTGCTATTTTTTGCAAATTTTTTTCTAGAATAGTAAAATTTTTAACACTCTCAACAACTTTTTGATGATACAATAGCGAACACACCGAAATACTTACAATTTTCAACATTTTTTTTGAGCAGCGAATTTCGTTTGGACGTTTGGACAATCAAAGACTTTCACGTGAAATGAATTGATTTGGTTAAACCTCAGAGGTTTTTATACGTTGCGATCTGCTGCTGATTACGCATTATGTGAAAAGTAAAAAGCGCACACAAACTCCATTACGGGATCACTTCACGCAGCCAAATGGCCGCCACGTCCCATCGACAAGCAAATCGTGCGACCAACTGCACGCGACAGGTTTCGCAATCCCCCATAAAAGGTGCCTTAGAAGCGGTGCCACATCGACTCCGCAGTGTCTCCAGTTCCAGCTGCAGTTCCAAAGTGGAATTGCGAGCACGTTTCTTGATTAACACACACTGATTGATGGGCCCCGGTGCACATAAATGCCAAAATAACACACACAAAATCGCTTTTAAATGCGCCGCTTTGAAGCGGACTTCACTCTTTGTAGGTCCAAATGAATAAACTCGAACACTCGAAAGTATGCAATGAATACGGCTCGTAAACTCGCTTAAAATCAATTGCCCAATTAAATGCTTCGCAAATGCGCAACACGTGCCCCCACCCTCCCCTCTCCCCCACACACAAAAAAGCTGTCAACAAGAGCAAATCTGAAACTTTGGGGTGGGAAAAATTAGCATAACGAAGTATTCGCATCAGAAATCGATATCTTTGTTGTTTTGTAAGCCGAGAATGTGCCACAATTTGGCATATTGCGAATTTGTGTTCGCTCTTTCATTCGAGTGCGGCACATGCCACAGCACTCGAGCCAAGCGGCAGCAACGAGCAACACGTACGTTTCTTTGTCGAGCCTGCCAGACTGAGTTGTACCTCTTAAATGTAGGTTCACTGCTAACTTTGGATAAATTGGGGTCAGATTTTAAAATTGTTACATATTATTCGTCTGTGTTTTTTTTTATTATTCTTTTCTTCTGAAAAAACCCCAAATTTAAAATCGATAATTATCGATTTTGAAAAATCTAAGCTAATCTTTAAGAAGAAATGATAAACGAGAACCTCTTAATAGGGTTTGCAATACCCCTACTTCTGTATATCAAATGCACATCTGAACAGTATTTATCGATATTTATCGATTAAGGGATTATCTGTGAGCTTCATAGATATATTTAACTGAAAATTGGCCTGGCTTAAATCTACTTCCTGTTGCCAGTAACATTCCCTACCGTACCCATTGACAATGATTACAGGGTTTACCAAGGGCAAAGAGCCACTGGCAACAATTGCTCAAAAGTTGCCAACAGACTTGTTCTTGGCTCGCGTAATACGCTTTAAATTGGGCGCACGTGTTTTGCAAGTACAATCCGGGCCGTACCTCCGCCACCCACCTGGCAGGTGAGACGATGCCCCTCTCCCCCAGTGTGATTTACCTTTTGGGGCGTTTGTCACACTTGTGGCACGCGCTTCGCTCACGCAGCGAAAATTCTGGCACACATTATTATCGTTTGAAGTTTTCTGTGCCTCTGTGTGTGTGTGAGTGTGTGTGGCATTATGCTGCCAGGCAAATGTTGCTCATTCGCCGCCTTGGCTGGATGGCATTGAACCCGCGCTTGCAGCATCAACATCAACATCAACATCGCGTGTTTCAGCTTAACTTCCACATAATTTAAGAATTTATCGAGGGTATTCGCTATGTTGAATGCACTCCGGTCTGGCTCATCTGACAGGACATTAACAAAAATTGTTTGGTTTGGTTTAACAACTATTAAAAAAAATTATTTGATAACTGAATAAATTAGTTAAATAAATGTGTTTTTTTTTTAATAATAAACATAGCTAACTTTTTTCAAACCAAACCTTATATACCCAAGATAAAGACTTTTTAGTGATTGAAAAGTTGTTTAAATGGCTATATCTCGGCTATACGTTGTCCGATTTCGGAAAGATACACCTCATTCGAATCGTATAAGTCCATAGAATCGATCGCCATCAAAAGTTTTTGATTTCACAATTTTCGCGATTTTCACAAAAATTGTGATGTTACCCCTTGTGATTTTTGTCAAAATTGGTCAAAATTTAGAGTTGGGATTTTTGAATGCCAATCGATGGTTCTGATCCCCACGAGTTTAAAAAGATATATCTTTTGGAGATTGGACTTTATTTGGCCGAGATATAGACGTTTCAGTGTTCGAAAAAACTCTTGAAATGGCGGTGTTAAAAAACTCTTTAAATTTTAGTCTTTATGTATGGTACATTTTTATGGATATTTCCATTTGACTGCCACATTCATAAAAACTCTGAAAGTTATATAAATATCGATTTTTATTATTAAATATTTCTTTTTATGAAGTATTTATTATTTTATTGTATGTTTCAGATTGGAGAAATCAAAGCGAAATAAAAACAGCAACAGCGGACACACGGCGAAAAACATAGGTAAATATGCACTTATTTACACAATACTTAAAAACAATTTGTAAATATTTCTATTAATAAATTCCAGATTCCCGGGACTAATTTCAGCAATTTTTTTTTAAGTTTAAATATAAGTGTAATACAATTAGCTTAAAATAAATAATAATAAATAATGAACATACTTTAATCTATTATACGTATAATTATACTTATACTTATGTATATACTTATACTATTATACTTATAATACCTATAAGCAAAAACTTATGTAACAATTATGAGAATGTAAAAAAACGTTCATAATAAATTTAAAAAAAAATCACAATTTATCTGTATTATTTTTGGGAGTAGATTGTTTTGCATACTTTCAGCGCGAGCCGATGTATAATAAGAATGTCCTTTTTAGAAAAATAGCTCTAACTCGGCCATATCCTTGCGCATTTTCAAAGGACTTGGTGCGTTAGATTCGCAAGGACCAACTCTATCGATCGGCATCAAAAAATTATGGGGTCATCTAAGAATCGGATACTTGTAAATTTTCAGTCGCGCAAATCGCAAGGAAACGGGCCAAAAACGCAAAATCCTTGATATCTCGGAAACTAACAGGACGATTTTGATGTCCTTTGGCC
>SCDY01001021.1:0-65603 GCA_004143825.1 Drosophila micromelanica
ACTTATTAAGTGCCGAGAGTTTGTGTGTATGTGTTAAATGCTGGGTTCAGGGTATCTCCTAGTCGGGAGGTCCCGACTAGAGCAATCTTACTTGTTCTATTGATCTGTGTTTCGATTTTTAATTAGTTATTATAATAAAGATTTTTCATACAAGTTAAAAAAATTATCAAACATAAATATTTTATCCATATCCACATATATAATATGTACAAAGTATTTTTCGTTTTATTTTTATATTAAACGCATAATACCATAAAATTTTCACACACACTTTGTTCTATTCAAGTCATAGGTGATCGTCATGGCAAATTACATTTACTTCTAGATTTATTCACAATTTAACTAGAAAAATGTAAATAAAATTACCACATTCATAAATTTGTGAAAACTGAATAATTTTAAAATTTTGCATGATTTTGCATTTTAATTAAATAATGCAATATTCATTAGGTGTTGCTGAAAAATATATCAAAATAAACAAAATATGAGCAAAAATCAAAAAAAAAAAAATGAATGAAAAAAGAATAAATATATGTACTAATATATTCCAATATAATCTCCCATGGGCATGTTTTGGGCAATTTGTGTTTCTTAACATCAATTTGCATCTCCACATTTCAGAGAAAACCTTGCTGGCAACAAAGGTAAAAATAGTTGAAATGCAAATCGATACATCGATGTTTCAATTTATTTTCACTCAACTACAATGGACACGAATTTCTCGGAATTCTATTGTGCTGTCAGTAAGCACTTAAAGCTCTGTGAGGAAAGTTTTAACTTTCCCAACAATAAATACTTGGATATAAGTTAAGGCAGTTTTATATTGGACCTAATTTCATTTTCTTGGCAACTCTCTTGTGTATAATTTATTACAAAACAAAAATGGTTTAACATTTAACCCTTATTTTATGGGCAATAAATTTCTAAGGAAAATATACATTAATTATTACTATATTTTGCATTAAATGTTTTATTATAAAGAAACACATGAATATGGATTTTTTAAAATATTTCATAAAATAAGCTTCATTTTAGTATCTCAAAGGAATTACTTGTTACAATTAGGGATTTAATCAGTCCTATAGCAACTTTGTGATAATTTAATTTCAGATTTCAGTTGAGTTTCTTAAAGCGCATAAATAATGCCAATTACGAGTTTATTGCATTCCAAACTGATGGTGAATGAAGAACAATAACCGTAATAATAAGATAAAAGCTGCAAAGCCAAACGCAAAACAAAGTGCAAGCCAAACAAAATAAGTAAGCGCAATTGGGAAGTGTGATATACTTGGTAATGCCCAGTAATGTGAAACATGTCACATATATAGAGATTTATGTAAGCTGATAGCTGAGAAATGCGTTTAAGAAGGCTCTCATCTCTAAGTTCCTTGAGTTTTTTAAAGAGAGTTGCAAATCTGTTATTTTTAAGATATTTCAATTATAGTTAGTATTTGGCTTTTCTTATGGAATGTTTTAAAAAAACATGCCCACATACAAAATCAAAGTATATATAATACTTTGTATAGTTCCAGAGTTAATTCAAGTTTTTCAAAAGACCCCTTTTTAATGGCTCTCCATTTTACGGGATATACAACAAAGCCTTGAACGCTGCTCAAGTTCTCGGGAGTGGCAGCTGCAGCTACCGCACAGCGCCTTAGCCCAGATCGAAACCTTTTTCAGTAGCGTAGTTTTGGCTGCTTTGGAAGCCGCAACAGCAGCCTTGGGGGCAAGGCAAGTGGGAAGGTGCAAGTGAGGGGGAGAAAGGCAGGGAGTGGGTGGCGCGCGGCAGCTGTGGAACCGAGGTTGGAGACTTTGCGACTTGTCGAATTGTGCGCAGCGATAAGGAGCCAAAGTGCCAATACACCTGGCAACAGCAGCAGGTGTAAGGGAGAAAGCAGGGAGGGGGGGGGGGGGGTGCGTGGTGTTTTGGCAGCTCCCTTTGGCATGTTGTGGTCGGTGCCTTGCCTTTTGGCCATTTTGCAGACTGCATAGAAAATGGGCAATGACTTGGCCCTATAGCTCATTTGTGCGAGTTTCACCATGTGTGTGTGTGTAGGAGTGTGTGTGAATGTGTGTGTGATTGTGTCCATGGGACACGTTTTTATGACTTAATGCTAACAAACGCGCCCACGTGCCAAAATAATCGTCTGCCTTTTCTGTCGACTCGGCTCATTGTGCAGCTGTTCGAAACCAGGGGCTGGTTTCCTCCCCACGCCCCTGCCCCCTCACAGTCAGCCCCTCCCTTGGCTCATGTTTTGACTAGGCAGCTTTGGCATTTTGTTGCCAATACGTTTTAACCATGTTTGTACAAAACGCAAACGGATTTGCCAATGTTTATGCCGGGGATTATTGCGGTGTGCGTAAATGCGTCTCTCTCGTCTGTGTGTGGGTGTGTGTGTGCGTGTGTGTGTATGGCCAGCATATAGGGCCGCGTTGGGGCCACACTCATGTCCAGGTAGCTGTCATACTCAAACAGCTAACGGCCAAAATGTGGAAGCCATATTAAAATTTATGAGCCAAAAGTGCCCCCATCCACAAAAAAAAAACAAAAATGGAAAAAAATAATAAAATAGCCAATACCGAAATCCGTTATTGCCAGCTTTAAAATGTCAGATTTCTGCTGTTCCACAAAGCAGTTGCAAAGCTGCCAATTAGCGTTGGTAAAAATCAGGGGAAAATTGTCTCCGGTTTTAATACGTTGTTGAAAGGCTAAAAATGGAAAACGAAGAAAGCGAAGAAGCAACAAAAATAAGAAAAAGCGAAGCAAACTAAGCTGACATGCAACATTGCAACAAATTGCAGCTGCTGCGATGACGGATGGCAACGGCGGGCGGGGCGGGGCGTGGCGTGGTTGCAACTGAAATTGCTGCAATTGGAGCAGCTCAAACTGAATCTGGGTCTTAGTAAGAGAGGGGGCCTGAATGGGAGGGGGGTGGAAGGTGGGCTGTCGCCTGCAGCTTTGACAGCTGTTCGGAAATAGTTGTGCGATTGAATTATCAAGCAGCTTAAACCAATCAAATTTATATGCCAAACTACTTATGCAGTACATTTATTGATATGCATACATATATACTTCATATCTGTTTACCAATAAATATATATTTATGCATATATAATCCGATTGTGCATTTTAAATTGATTCTGCGTGACATGGCAATTATGTTTGTTGCGTTGGCATTAACAATTTTCCTGGGTTTTTGTAATTAACACGTTCCAACAAAATAATAATCTTTATTTTGCATTCATCATATTTGCATTTGTTTTATTTAATTTAATTAAATTGATTTCATTGATAAACCGTCAGATAAAAGAGCAGCAGCAGAGGGGGGTGGCCCACGTGGGTGGTTATTAAGCTGTTCACTGGTAACTAGAGGGAAAATGCATTCAGTTATGTTCAATTGTCCGTGTTAATAAGGTGCATATTCAAATACCAATTGGATTTCACGTATCTTAATGTGACACATGGCTTAGCTCTTAGCTAGCTTTGTGCTGCCACACATTTATTGAATATTCAATTGATCTGATCAGAAATGCTTAAACATATTATACAAACCAGTGTGTGCACTAACTTTCTATATTTTAAACAAATCAACCATGAAATTTTAATCTTGGTTACACCTTTAAATTTGTTTTTTTTTTTAATTTGATTGATTGTGGGTATCACAATTCTTATCAAACGCAACATTAAGGTTGATTCTGGGGTGGTCAAAATTTTCGTCAAAAATTATGTCAATCCATTGCTCCCGAACCGAACCGAATTTCTACGGTTAAGTCTTTTGCATATTTAAAAATATCGGAATCGAGAAATTAGTATAAAACGAAACTTCAAAAGTAATTCTGAGGCAGTAAATTTTTCTGCTAAAAATGAAGGCAAAATTGACAAAAATCTAGTAAAGTTCCCGAAGCAAGTAAGGAATAATTTTGATAAAAGTGAACTATGATCATGAAAACCATAATTGATAAATTGATTCTCCATTCACATTACTACAAACAAAAGAAAAGGTTGTTGATATTTCAAATAAAATTGCGGTTCTGTTGGAATTTCTCGCTTTTCTCTCTTCTACATAAGAAATTAATTTAAGCAAATAACAGTTTCAATTTTGTTCTTAATTTTTTTGGTTCAGATACAACTATCCTTTGTGCTCAAGAAAATTGTTTTCCAGCTTATCCCCAGCTCATTTGCATATTTCTTTCAACATTCTGCCTATAACAAAGTGTTGTTGTTCTCCTTTTGCCGGGAATTTACTTGAGTGGAGGCGTCAGCTAACCTAATTTTCTGTCGTGGCACAGGGTTGTCAATATATTTTGATATGCTGATAGGGTTGCTGTCACTGCTGCTGGTGCTGTTTCTTTGGCAAATGCAGAAAATATTTCCATGGTTAGTGGGTTAACTGCCGGACGGAATCGCTCTATTTTGGCCTGAGCCCGAGGTTGGAGGCTGTCCCGGCTGAAACACACACACACATAGATTGCAGCGGACGGTGGGCGGGCTGTGGGTGTGGCTGGTTGCCTTAATGTCTGACTGACTGGCCCAAATGACTTGGCAAATGGGCTGGCGTATGCTCATTTGTATTGCCTACAAATACAATTTGATGGTCCTGCTGCCTGCTCGATTGCTCGGCTGCAGGCGTCAGGATATTTATACACACATGTTCGCTTGCAGGACAGAAAACAGTTAAACACAATTCATGTTGGGCCCGAGACGGGGAAGGGAGAAACAAGTGGTGCTTGCGTTTGGTCTCCGCTGCGGCTGCGGTGCGGAATGCCTCTGGTACACCTAGGCGTATGCGTTATAATAATATGTATACGTATGCAGAGAAGGACGGACCAAGTGCTGGACGAGAGCTGCTTCCGGCCCTGGTTGCGCTGGGCTAGTGCTATGTGGAAGGTTGGAGGGTGCCATGGGGGGGGCTAAGATAAAAAGTTGAAAATAAATTTTTATTGTTATGGGGCACACACGTTCTTCTTCTTCTTGTTGTCCTTGTATCTGTTTGCGTGTTTGCGACACTCATTTTCTGCAGATGTCTTTTATGTGTGTGTGTGTGTGTGTGTGTGTGTGTCTCTGAGTGTGTGTGCGTGTGAGTGCTGTATGTGCAATGGAATCCAATGAGAGCATGTGTACTTAACATAAATCGCTCACTCATTGAAAGCAGTTGCATAAAAACGAACACTGAATGCGCCATTGCCATAGGTCTGGCAACCCTGGCAGCCCTGTAACCAGGAACCTCACACACACACTTATATTTATATATATAAAATAGCTAGAGAGTGCGCTGCATTTACAAACATTTATCGATTTCTACCCGAAAAATTATCTATGCAGATTTCCGCACATGGCAAGCGCAGGCACCTAACTTTCTGTTCATCAGTAAGCGCCCCCCTCTCCTGTCTCCTTCCTTGAATATCCCCGCGTAACGCTGTTCGTTGCGCCCACGGACCCACGTGTGCAGAAAGTTTTGCCAACAGTTTTAATTTCCCATAATTACACAATTACAAAGCGTAAAGTTTTCCAGCATGCCACGCCTCCAGCCCCCTTTGGGCACAGACTTGCACAATGCCAACTGCGCGTCATGGAAATGAGCAGTCGACACAGGAAAAAAAAAGAAACTGTGAAAGCAGCAGAAAACAGAATGCAGGAAGAACTAAAAAATTAGTTTTATAACCAAACGAATTGCGAAATGCTCTGAAATTAATGAAAAACGATCAAAGATCGATAGATAACCATAGATATATGTAGATATCTGGGATTAGATAAATATATATTAAAGATAGAAATATAAAGATATGATAAATATAAGATGGAAGATAAAAATAAGCAAAAACAGAACATAAAAAATAATATAATATAGGCACAGATAAAAATGTCCATTAGGATATAATTAAAAGTAATGATACAGATTATTAATTTAGATAGAAATATGTATACCGAATTAAAGTACAGATAAATATATATATATTACAGGTTGTCCGTAAGATATATGCAACAGCAAACATCTACTGTTATAATTATAATCAATCATCTTAAATTAAAATTGGTGTAGGCCTGACAATGACACGCGCCATATATCATATCTCATTCCATTCCAATGTCATTCCTTACCTTTTGTTTGCATTTGGATTAAATACATTAAATGGAATGGGATATGTACTTAAAAGTTATACTCAATGTCCGCTGTTGTGACAATAAACTATATATTATATTATTAATCAATATAAAAATCCGTTAAATTATTAAAAATTATTGTAATTTGTAATATACCTATTAAAATTGTGGTTATATTTTTTCTCGCATTGATTCCACATCAAAAAACTTTAAATGATATGTTTACATTTTATTGACAAATCAGAGTTAACAAGTTTCACCAATCAGCTTTAAGCTGACCTCAACTATCATTAATTTACAGGTTTATAAAATAATAAAATAAATAAAATAAATCTATCGATTTGGTAATTTCGTATCATATCTTGGCTATCATTATGAGCTAAACAGGTTGCCCAAGTGGTGCGGCAAATACTGTGATAAAGCGCAGTGTGTTGGCCACAAAGCGAGGGTAGAGTTGAGCAACCGTCAAGCGAGCAGTGAAAAACTTTTTGGCCACACATCGACACACACACACACAGACACACAAAGGCACGCACACAGATAGAGGTACATATATAGGCAAAAGTATTTATTGAAAACTGTAACCGTTTGCAGGCAAACACCTACCCTTCACCCTTTGCACCTGCCAAATGTGCAGCGCACAGAATGCAATTTTTGTTTGCTGCACAACAACAACATCAACCAGAACAACAACAACAAGAACAACAACTATAGATATTAAAGTTTGGTTACACCTGACAGTTCAATACTCGTTCACGGTTAAAAAGGAGCTTGAAACGGTTGAAAACAGTCCACATAATTATTGTTAATTTGGATTGGATGTTCGCGGCTTTATCCATATATCTTAGATTTGAGTGATTTGCAACGCCCTAAGTGGGTGTATCTAAAACATATTTTTGTGATCTTTAAGAAAAACATTTATGGACCTAAGTTTATTACTAACGGACACATATCGATTTTATTGAATGGGCTTGGCTAAAACAACGCGTTATTTGAATAAATATTTTAAAATTCAAGTTAATAGCGACGAAAAATATTGCGTTCACACGGTCAGACGGACATTGCACAAATCCAATAAGCTCTTTACACTTCGTGAAGTGGTATAACAACAAATGCAACAACAGTTCACACTTTGGCAGTGTGTCGCTTATCGCTGCAGTGCGGCAGAAGGGAGGGATGGGGGGTTAGTGGGCGTACATACGGGTTTTGGTTGGGCGAGTTCGAATGACATCCTCACAGTGCGCAGCGTCAACGCCTGCGCCGCCAGCGACGAGAACAACGGCTTTTGTTGCGGAGTTTTAAATCAATTGTAAATGCAAGTGATTCCGCCTTAAATCAGCGCCTGTCCAGCCTGTCAATGGTCCGTAATCCATGGCCACTATTTAATTTTCAATTGTAAGCCTAACAATTTATGGCAGCTGTCCCCCCCTCCACCGCATCAAGCCCTTCCATTTTTCGTTAAGCGCCTTGCATAGTTCTTAAAAGACAATCAAAATTTTGGCCAGCGGCTTACAAGTTTTTGGGTTACGCGTCCATAATTTATGCCTTGCCAATAAAAGACGTGCGATCGCCCGTTCGTCTGTCGGTCCGTCCATGCTTTCGCATTGGCCATCAATTTCAGTTGGCCAAAAGCGAACTGTGCGTAGCTGCTAGCGGGCCAAAACGATGGGGCTGCGTTAATTATGCACAGGGTTAGCTGTGCCAAACTAGGCCACATGGTTAGCTCAGGAGTGGAGGAGGAGGAACAGGAGGAGGAGGTGGCTGGACCGCGTTGCTGAAGCGGCAGCAGCAGGCCTCGACAACTGCCAACTGGAAAACTGGGTAACTGGCGACTTTGTCCGTGCATGGGTTATGTATGTGCGGCGTGCAGCGAACTTTTAATCCGCTTTAACTAAAAACATTTAAATTTGCCTTGCGGAGGGTCGCGGAGGCGGCGGGGAAAAAACCGACTGCTAACCAGCCACCCGCCAAATACACAAAAAAAAGCAACACACACACAAAAAAAAATTCTAAAAAAAAACTTTTTGCCACATGCTAATGCCTAAACATCGTTGGGCATCTTGATTTTTTTGTAAGGTTGGGCGGCTCCAAAAATATAAGATTGTATGGCAGGCGTAAATAAAATATATACATATATATAGGCTAATAGCAATCAAAGATTAAGTACAAGATTTTTATAATTACTATTTTTCTATATTTTATTTTAACATGCCAAAAAGATCAACATTTTAACGAATTTTTATTAATATTGCAGATTTTAAAATCTTTATATATTTCATAACCGATTAATTAAATTTTAAATAATTTCTGATGTTCAAAATAAAAATAACTATAACATGCCCGAATAAATTTGATTTATGTCTTGGTTGTCCATATTTTGCATTACTTCGAATAATACAATAATGCCAATATCTCATAATTTTAACAGTAATCAATTTTCAATTAATTCAGTATAGACCATAAAGGGTATTAACTCTGCTGCTCAACAAGTGCAACCTCATTTTTCATACGTTTTTTATTGGAAGTGAGCAGTTTTTTTACTGTGTGAAGATTTTATTTTATTTTATTTTTTTGTCGGTGGTTGTTGTGGGCTGTTGAGTTTTTGTTGTTGGTTTTTTTTTGCAGTTTTTTTTTTTGCTAATGGAAGCCGCATCGCGTTGCAGCCACAAGCTGCTATGGAATTCTGTGTGCTAATCACAACTTGCAGCTAAGCAGCTTACAGAACTTGTGTTTTTTGCTGTAATTTCTGTTGAATTCTGTGCAGCGAGTGGACCAAAAGTTCTTCAGTTGAGTAACAGCTGCAAAATCATTTAAGGATATGCTTAAAAGTTGTCAACAGAAGTGGACATTGATGGTTTCGCTGTCCGTGTTGGAGTTTATAATACATATATGTATATATGTATGTATGTATTTATTTTATGTCTTTTGTCAAGTTCCTTAACAGCACATATTAAACAATAAACAATTTTTCATGACACACGACAACAACGACAATAGGGCACGAGGCACGAACAACGATCCGCTGGGGAAACCGCAAAACAGCAGCCCGAGCCGCAACCATAACTTAAATTTTGACAAATGTATCTGACACTTACAATTAGTATAAATTGACTGGCATGTTGAGTGCCACACACGCACACACACACCACACCGAAAGCAGCGCACACACACACACACACACACTTACGCAAACTCAAAAGGCCTGCCATGTTGGAGACCAGACAATAGAGCAACGAGTACGCCAGACCCCAGCAGCAACTACAACAACAATAATAAAAGCAACAAGAACAACAACCATGGCAGCGACAACCACAACAATAATATCACGATATCTGCTATTGTCAGCTCACAAAATGCCGATTTGCATTACACTCGAGGGCTGCCTAAAACGTTTAACATATTGCGTGGGGAAGGTTGTAAACCCAATAAAGATTCTGTGTTTCGATAAGTCTGCGCACGGGTAAGTCAAGCTTTTGACGGAGCCTTAAATACAAGTAAAATACGTTTAGCAGCGCTAATTATGCAATTTAATATTCAACATTCGACATATTTAAGATAAACTATTTCGTGTCCCCTTTAATTATGTGCGCCACTGATAAACTTGTTTTTTGGTGAAATATTTTAGTTATTGTCATTATTATTTATTTTTTTTTTTATATATTTTCGATCAATTTTTTGATATTGTGTTGCGCCATATTGCATAAAATATTTGTTAGGCACTGTACTTAATTTTGACTAGTTAAATTATTTGATATATTCGATTATTATAATACTAATTGTACAAAAATTAATCCATACAGTGACATATTGATCAACTTTTTCAGATATATTTTAAGATTTAGAACAAGCAACATATCTTCAAATCAACCCTCGCACATACGCCATTTACTGAAGCTGTTAAGATTTATATATACTTATGCATGTACGTGAAGGAAATAAATATATATATGTATTCGTATGTACAACACACACTATATACAAATATATCATCGAAGTTTAAACGCTGCAAAAGCTAAGGGCAATTGCTTTTGACAGTTATGTATAAATTTATGAGACTTAATGGAGGAGCTGGCACATGAAGCACCCGAAGAGTGGGAAAGTGAGGGGGAGGGGGATGCTCCTCTCCGGCACTTGGCGTACTTCGAGTATTGAACAGGCGTTCGCGTGGATTTTTAGCTTTAATTGATTGACTGACTGCCCCATGCCAAAGAAATTCTTTTTCAATCGCGCTGCGAACTGCGACCTGTGACCTGCGACCTCCCCTTTGAACGGGCAAATAGAAACAGCTCTACCTATTTGAAACGTAAGTATGTAAGGTATCAAAAATTACTTACAATTCAAAACAAACTTTTGCGTCGAGCAACCTAAATTTGTAAGTCAACAATGGCCTGGTGGGGTAAAGAGAAGGTATATATAGGGGGTTTGCGACTTAAGTGTTAGGCGAAATCCGAAAATGTCGCAGAGCCAAAAGTAAAACCAACTCGTGGAAGAGCTTGAAGATGGGTTTCAAGTAGGAGCTAAAGGTGGGGCGAGGGAGGCAACTGCCTGCTGCAAAGTGAAGAAAAATTGTAGAAAACTTTTGCTGATTTCGCCCAGTGCGCTTCATTTATTTCAACGATTTGTTGCCAGGACAGAAGAAGCAGCAGCAGCAGTAGTAGCAGCAGGATGAGTGCCATAGCCAGTACCGGGACCAAGACCAAAACCAGCTTTAGCCACGGCAACAGCAACAGCAGGCTCAGACTCTCTCTCCCTCTCTCTCTCTCTCTAGCTCTGTTTCTCTCTCGCTCTGTTCCTCGCCTGTCGCTGGCTCAGTCATTGTCCAAAGAGCAGCTGTTTTAGTTCTTGATGGGGCTGTCTACTAAACCCTGCTCCTACCTACCTGCAACCCCCCTACACCCTCCCATTCAGCTGACTTTATCGCTTCAGTAAGTTGCCCTCCTGCTGCCATTTTATAATATTATAACGTGCGTTGTTTGTGCTTGAACAATTTTTCGGCGTTACCTTCGCCTTTTCTTATTGGAAAATTGCAAGTTTTCGGTCTCTCTTTGTGTGTGTGTGTGTGTGTGTGTGTGTGTGTGTGTGTGTGTGTGTGTGTGTGTGTGTTGTACAACAGCAACTAACAACAACAGCAATAACTAAAGATATGCACACTAGATGGCGCTGGCAGCAAACTTTCTGACAGCTGGAGTTAAGTTGGCGCAGAGAGGTATTTACCTAACAGATTCCTATTTGAGTTTTATAACTAGATGAACACACACACACACAGACGCACACGCACACCCAGGTGGCACAAAATCAAAAGAAAGTGTCGCAATGGTAATTCAATTAAATCATTGCATTATTTCTCCGAAGATTGCTTTGTGTACAAATTTTTGTTTCCCTTCTCTTTGGTAATTAAAAATAAAATAGGTACAAATCAAAAAGGTCAGCCGAATATTTTTGCTGAGCTAAAAAGCAAAGAACAAAGTTGAGCTTATCTTTAAGTGCTTGTCAATGACACTTAACTTTTATTTTCATTGCTTCAATTGCAATTTGTAAGTGTTATCTCGCCTTTGCCCACCACCCATCTATTGTCAGGAATTTTTTAATTTGCTTTATTTTTATACCGTGTGTATCTTACAGCTGGGTAAAGGGCTATAGAGAGATTGTGAAATTCTTTGAAAAACTAACAAAGAATGTTTTTACTTGTACTTCAGTGTTGAAAACATTGACGATTCTATTTCGTATTTCTTTTCAAGTTCTCATTGAAACTATAAAATTAAATTATATATTTTCTTAGACTAAAACAGATAAATATTATTCAGATTAACAATTTATCTGTCCTTTGACAAACAAAAAAGTGACAAAAATAATCTATAAAAGGTTTTTGTTTTAATAAAAACCTTTTTTTTTTTATGAAATACAGGATATCTCTTGGTTAAAATCTCTCATTTGAATAGCTTCAATATTGTTTTTTCTCTTCTATTCAAATTTCTCACTTTTCATTTAGAATGCGTACCCGTAACAAAAAGTAATGAGAGCTATAGAAAAGGTTTTTCTCTTTCCCCAACGAACTATTTTCATTGTAACTGACTTGCAAATGAGTCAACTTAATTGTGCCTTCAATTTATATTTATTATAGACATTAAAGCGACCCATTGCGCAGGGTTAAGTATAGAATTAACCAACTATTATGCTGGCCAACTGGAATTGTTTTAATTTGCTGTAATTTCAGCTCTGCGTTGCGTATATAAAAAAAAAAGATGCCATCAATGTGAACAAGAAATAATATCCGCCGGGCCAAAGTTTAATAAAACTTATTATCCCCTTTTTTTAAATTATTAATAAAGGGGGGCAACACAATAGAATGTAATTAGACCATGCCAGAAATAGATTTTAAAGCTATAAAGGCTATTATAACAAATTAAACGATGAATATTGAATATTAAAATGATTAAGTAGAAAATGCTGTAATTTTGCATGGTAATGGGTTATCTAACTGCATCCAATGTCGGGTTAGTTTAGTTGTTATGGTAAATATTGTGTATATGTTGCGTATATTATTATTAAACTTAGTAGATATATATATAATAGAACCGGAAGCTATCTTAATCGAACATATAATAATTCAATCAATAATTAAATTATTCATTTCTTATTGTTACTTAAATTAATAATGTTATTATGATTATTTTAACAAAGTACACATAAGGAAAAACAATAATTATTTTTGAATTATCTTTTCTGAAAGCTAACCCATCTCCAGCTTTGGGCCAACACTATGCGAATATTAGCCAGGTGTTCAAGTTCCCGCATGAACAATTATTCAGCTTGTTTCAATTTTTGTAGCATACATTTCAGGGCAGCAGACAAATTTGATGTAGCTTTTAATTTATGCAATTAAATGCTGCAAAAACATGCTCCTATGTATGTGTTATAGAAGCTGAAGAGCATTCGAGATTATTTGCGAGATTTGGTATTTAAATTTGCTGAGAAAACAATTTCGTAAACATCACTTCTACAAGTACACAAAACTGTTTGCACGAGTTTCACTCAATTTCCATGCTTAAAAACAACAATAAATTTGGTTTTGTTATATGTATTGCATTTGATTTTACGTTCTTGTAACAAAAACGATTATATTAATTACGTTTTTGGAATGTGAATCTTGTAGTGAAGTGCGACTTTGAATGTTTGAAAAAAGTCACTTTTTTGTGCATTGTTCATTTTATTAGTTTGAACAAAGTAATCAGACAGATAGACAGACAGTTGTTGGGTGGAAGCTTGTCAGCTATAACTGCTGTGAGTGGTTCGTTAGGCAATCCGGTTAGCGGAACTGGTTCACTTTAACAACATTTTTGCCATGCAAATGCCAATACCAAATGCAGATGTAGCTTCAGATTTGAAATTCTTTGCACTCTGCTGCTCTGTTTTAGGCATCTGCATTTTATGTGCATAGCTACGAATTTAAAAGTATCTTCAAATGTTGCCTCCGTTTCAGTTGCTGTTGACGTTGCCTTTGTGTGCGTGTGTGTGTTAGAGTGTGTGTTAGTGTGTGTGTGTGTGTATTGCAAACATTTGCAAAAAGCAACACACGCTGCAAAACGGCACAATGGAGCACTGCATAGCTCCTCATTGCTCCTCATTCGCCTGGCTCCGTCTGGCACGCCTCGCCACGCTTCTCCTGGCAGCTTAACAAAAAGCATTAACACAATGCAGGCGCAGCATGACGTGGACTTGGACGTGGACGGGGGGTAGTGGGCGGATGACACTGGCGTTGCCTTCGCGGGTCGTGTTATGTACCGACATTGTCGTACATAGTGTGGGGCATGGCAGGGCAGTGCGGGGGGGGGGGGGGGGGGGGGGGGGGGGGGGGGGGGGGGGGCGGGGGGGGGGGGGGGGGCCAACGGCAGCGACAAAGCGGCACAGAGCGAGCGAGACAGTGTCAGAGATAAGAGAGAGAGAGAGAGAGAGGGAGAGAGCGAGAGTATGAGCGAGAGAGTGAGAGGCGAGAACAAGATATGAGCAGCGGTAGCTCCCCCGCGGCTATGCATTGGCCAGGACAGACGTATTTGCAAGCTAGCCATGGGCATGGGTTTTTGCGGCAGCGGCAAACGGATTGGGTTTAAGCCAAAAAGGAGTGTGGCAACTAAGCGGCTTGCCTGCTGCCGTAACGTTCGCCCCGGCAAGTTGCAAAAGGGTAATTGCTAAGCAATTACCTTCTTGCTAAGATTAATGGTCATGGCAACAACTTGAAAATGTTGCCGCAATGCTAACAATGAGACACACACACATACACACACACACACACCCACACATACACATATGTGAACTGCAGCTGTTGGGCGTGCTGCATTAATTAGATAATTGTGGGCGCGGTCGTATTTCATGCATATTTGTGCGGAAAAAATGCTTGAATTATATGCAAATTAATGTGCATTTTATTGCGAAGCGATATTCAGTTTAAGTTCGACTGCGGCTTGTTATTGTAATTCGCACCGGATATATAGTATGTGTATGGATGGATACATGTATATGCTGCTGGGAGATGGCCCGGAATGCCATCATACCTTGGGTCACCCGCTGCGCTTTACATAAATTATATTTCCGGCGGAAAAATTAACATTTTTATGAATTTCCTTTCAGCGGCGCGCATTGCGGTGGCTTGGCCTGACAGCCAGCATTGCATTCACAGAACGCAGAACGCACATTGGCGCCAAGGCGTAGCCCGCCAAACAGGCAACAGCTTCGACTCGGCCCAAAGTCGGCTCCCCAGTGTGCGTTTTTAGCTGAGGGTAAGCTGCGGACTGAAAATGAAATGTTGTTATTGAAATTGGCAAAGTTTTATGTGCGCTCGTAGTTTTTACATAGAAATGTGGCCATGACTTGCTGCTCAAATCATAGCCAAGAGCCCATTGCCGCAGCCGCAGCCACTTTTTTTTTTTTTTTAGTATTTTAGCCCCATTGGCTCAAAGTCGTTGCCTATTTATGCGTTTTGAGCTTTTGCGTTTTTGCCTTGGCTTCTTTATTTTTTTCAAAATGATATCCGCACATTTGCGCCAATGTACCGACGCTGGCGTCGCTGTCGACGTCATGTTGGTGCAAAATGGCACAATACGCCAACAACAGCAACAGCAACAGCAACAAGAACAAAACAATAGTAACAGCAACAGCTAAAGAATAAAGTGCCAGGAAACACATTTAATATCTACGCATAAAAATAAAAGTCTGGCAGCACCGGCAATGGAAGTGACCAAAACCTAGCAGAAGCGACATCAGCAGCAGCACCAAAAGGCTGACCAACCCAGAAGACAGACAGAGACAGAGGAAGGAGAGGAGGGAGAGGAACGTCGACGACGTCGGTTGAAGGTCTTGTTTATTACGCTCGCATAGCCAAATGCATAAATTTACGGACCGATGCGTGCAAACTGTGCAAAACTTAAAAAATATACAAAGCAAAAAGGAAGAAAAAAAAAAACGAAACGAAAAACGAAATGAAAAAAATTATGGCAACCCCGAAGCTGCAAATGAAAAAAGCAACTGAGTAAAACGACAACGACAACAACAAGCATAAGAGAAACTACAACAACAAGAACAACAACAACAGCGACGACTAGTGTAATGGCAACAGCCACTTGCAAGCTACAGTTTACATGCACTGCAATAAGAAGCGACAACAACAAAGCGGAAGAAAAGTCAACTGGGTGCGCGAGAAGACTAAATACCCTGGCAATTGTACGATTACATAAAGAGAAAGATATTTATGTATATCAAGTAACAAAAATTATAATAACAATCAAAAAGTGAATAATATTTAAATTGAATAAAATAAATATAATATTTATATAAATAAAATAAATTTATAAAATATATAGAAATTAAAAAAAAAAATAAATTGCTCATGATAAATTTTTGCAACGCAGATAAAGTTTATTGCACTTGTTTTAATGCAATATTCTACACCCAGCTTTTTTTAAAGCTTGAATGCGTTACAAATTGTTCGATGGAAACACAATACCCAGTGCGAAATTATAAAATAAACATAATCCGTTAATTATTAATAAAGAATCAGTAAGTTTATGGAAAATACTTCGAGCATAAACGTAAAGTGAGTGTGATAATTAACTAAAAAATATGTCAGCGAATGCACATCTCTTTGTAGAAAGCTTGAAGAGGGGGAAATAAAAATGATTGATATATTTTTATTGTGTCGCGGTCTCTTTGACAGCTCGACAAGGTAAATAAATAATTTGAGTGAAAAATGTAAGCTGTGTTTTGATAAATAAACAAGAGCATGTTAGGTGTTATTTTCGCACGGTGTACAGAGAAGAGTTTGCAAAAGAAATTATGCAGACACCGAAAAGATAAAATAGTCGAAAGAAACAAAACAAACGACGATCAAGGAAATGCAACAGAGATGAGAATTTATGAGTATGAAGCTATTTTTAGCAGGCGCACCCCTATAAATATGCATACAAGTGTGTATATGTATGTGTGAGAGTGTCTGATGAATGGCTATAATAGCTACTGACTAAAGTTAGAGACGGAGACGGGTCTAATGAAAATTGCTTAGGTGCATATTTATGAACAGTCTGTAGCCAACGGAAGCTGCTAATGTGCTTAGTGCTTTAGGCCGTCAGGCTGTCGCAATAATGGGCTAATGGGCTGTCATTTGTACCCAGTTAACGGTTATCATTTGCCGTTCGCGCGACCATCTCAGAAGAAGGCTAGTTCAGGCAAAAGCTCGTCGAAAAAAGCTTAAGCTTAGCTTTTGACAGCAGCCGGAATTCGCTGACTTTTGCAGTTTGGCAAACTGCCCATAACTAACGCAAAGCTTGAGCTTTAAAGCGCTGCGCAGCTTTTTTGGTACTTTTATAGCAAGTTTAATACCGTTTTATTCAAATAATTTCCCCTTTTATGGCCAATAACCGAAAAACTTGAAGCACATTTAGAGTTTTTAGCATTTTCTTGCCACTGCCCACTTTTTGCTTCGGTTTCTGTTTCTGTTTCTGTTTCTGCTGGTGCTTCTGGTTTTGGCGTTTGGCAGCAAAATACATATTTAATAATTCAAAGTTGACTGCTATAAAATCTCAGCGGGTGTTCATATTTCAGAACGGTAATTTCATTGTTCGGGCCAGTCTTACCAGCCAGGTGGGGCAGCCCCTGTCCCTTTTGGCCGTCTTTATGCGGCCTGTTAATGTTGAGGTTTACTTAGCGCGCGCCATTTCGCTTTAAGGTTATTGAGTTGTGGGCTTCCTGGGGGAAATTAACCTCCTGCCAGCGGGCGCAATTGTAGCGTGCAGTTAGCTGTCACACTTATCCCCTTTCCGAGCTGACTCCAGCGATATGGATCAAACGATTTTGTTTCGAGATTAAACTACATGCAGCAAATGGCCGCAGCTGGAGTTGGCGCCCAAGCCCAAAGAGAACTCCGTCAATGACATTTGGCCATGTACAGCAGAACATATGTGTGTAGTTTGGGGGCCAGTTCTAAAATGGCCTACAAAACTGCAACGCGACCATCGCGTGTCGCATGCGAGAAAATGACAGTAACAAGCAATGCTTCAAAACCAGAAACCAAAATTAAAATGAGGATATAAAATGAAAGCCAACTGAAATTGTTGCAAAATGCAGGCACTTTGCACTTTTGTGCGCTGTTAAAACCAAACTTAAATTAAAACTCAAACCAAAACCGAAACTCAGTGCCAAAACCAAACCAAACCAAAAATAAACAATTTTTAGGGCGCAAGCTATTCAAATAGTGCCAGGCCATTTATTACCCCGAGAACTGACTTGGATTTTAAAGCCAGTCAGCAAATCACTTAAATCTCTCTTGTGCAAAAGTCGTGGCCAAGTTAAAGCCTCTCAGGCTGAGCAAATCGCATGATAAATGTTTTCTAACGCTTTACGCTCAGTTTAATTGATTTGTTAAGGGCACATTCACTGCCTAATACAATGTGTAACAGCGAAATATGGTTTTTAGTTAGAGATCTTAAAATACTATTTTGGGGAAAGCAAAATAATATAATACAAAAACCTAGTAATCGTTTTGGTTTTTGTTTATTTTTTTATTTTTTTAATCAATGATTATTTGAGTATTAAAAGTGTAATGTGTGTATTGGTTTTAAGCTCCTTGTTTAGTTAGCTTGAACTTTAATTATTTTTATATATAAAAATCTAATCCAAAAATAAAGTTCAAATCTAAAAAAAAACATCATTCAATATTATGTAAAAGTTGTAATAGAAAAAAAGGAGCTTGAGATTTATGCATTCATGTGTGACTACTTAAATTTTCATACTTTTGTGTTGGTTTCTAATCAATAATAAATGCTTCTCAAGTTTGTAAATAAAATAATAAACAAATCAAAATAAAAAAAAAAAATCTTGAAAGGGTATCCACGCATCAACGCATAATGTAAGGAGCATTTTCAAGCAGGGTATTTGTTTTGATTCAATCTGCTGTAGTTGCTGTTTGCTATTGTTATTGTCGTTGTTCTTGTTCTTGTTGTTATTGTTGTTGTTGTTGCCGTTGGTTTTTCGAAGACTTTGCGGTTTGCATTGTATATTTAATAATATCGTTTGCATTTCTTATGTGTTTCTAAGTGTCAGCGAGCATCTAATTTGATTTATGGCCCGCAAAGTTATGCCCCAATAATATTGAAAGATAAAGTTTTTCAGCTGCTTATATGTCTCACTGTCTTCTTCAGCAGCTTCTTCTTCCTGTTCTTGTTTGCCGTAACTCGGTTAACGACAACGATGACTAAGGCCTTTTTAAATGTTAAGAGTTGTCATTGTTTTTGCCAAAGTTCCGTGAATACCAATCATAATTTATGCATGTGTTAGTATGAGTATGTGTTTGTGTGTATGTGTGTGTGTGTGTGTGTGTATGTACTATATATCATGACACATACATGCATGTACAATTTATTATAGCCAGTGAGCCGACAAATATTCGTCGGATTGAATCCAATTGGTTGCCTTGGAGGCAAGCTAGAAATTTGTCAGGCATAATACCTGATAATCAATTGACTACCAGGACAAACTGAATAATGAATTGTGCCGTTACAAGTGTGTGTATGTGTCTGTGTTCTAGTTGAAGTGACTATCAATCAAATGGCTTGCCTCGCTTACCGTTTGCTAATTAGCAAATTAAAAATGTTACAAGGTTTTTTCACGCTTCTCGGTTTTTTTTTGCTGCCACGTATTTAAAATGGTGTTTTTGCTGCAGCACGAAAAACTCATTAGTAATTAAATATTTTCCGGCGTACTCGACAACAGTCCGTAGTTTCTTAACGCCGTTGTTGTTGCTGTCAACGTGTTCGCACAGTGGGAACTTCCGGACTTCCTCAGCTCCTGCGGCTGGCACACACAGCGTATACGCATTTTTGGGCTTGTGCGTATTATGAGCGTAAACAACGTCTACGCCAGCTACGACTACAGACTACGACAACGGCTACGGCTCCAACGGCGCTGCGCCTGGCTGTTATGGCCGTTGCCCTGAGCATGATTTGTTACTGACAGCGTCTCAGGCAGCGCCAGCGCCAGCTCCAGTTCCAGGGAGCAGCAGCCGCAGAGGCTGAGTTTGATTTATTTCACGCTGTACAATTTATGAGTGAAGGTGAAGCAGAAACAGCGGCTGTAACCGACTGCGTCATACTTGTTCACAGTAGAAAAACATTTTTAAAAAAGTACAGATTGTGGAAGATATCCATTTCAGCAATTTGCCACGCCTCCAGTAGGCATAGTAAAAAAATTTTCACTTAAATTGTATGTAACTAGTTTTAAATCTGACCAACATAAATATATTTAATTGAATATTAAAAAAATTTAAGATACTGTGTCTGACGCAGCATATTGGTAGAACCTAATATACTCCTTGCACTTGGTGGACCAGTGTGACAGTTGGTAAGAGCTGCAATTCATTGAGCTGAGGCCCAATGGGTTATATTTATATATATCTCTCTGCATAAAATATGTGTGTTACTTGGGGCTTGTCAGCGCGCATGGCTGCAGATACGCAAAATATTCCCAAAAGATTTCAAATGCCTTCGGGCCCAGGCCAAACACAGCATGTTAACCGGGCCAAAAACAATAACAACAACAACAACAACAACAGCAACGTCAAAAACCGTTGTTGGGTATATCTTCGGCCTACGCAGGGCCGGCAATTATGATGGATGCGGTTGCTGTTAGCGTTATGTGCGTGCGATGCTTTACTGTACCATTAGCAGCAGCTCTTGTCGGCTTTTATTTCAATTAGTATCGGCTGCTGCAAAGTGCCAGTTTATCCTGCAGCCTAAAACGCTGCGCGAGAAGCGCTCTTCAAAGTAAACATAGCCTCCACATTTTGCTGCCTACTTACGGGCGTCTTTTGCAATTGCGCTCACATAGCGTCAACAGCAGAGGGGTGGCGCCTTTGCTATTTCAAGTTGCAGCACAAGCCACAAACACGTTTTGCGGCTATTAAGCGTGGAAAGAGGAAGGTGTACGAAGTTTGATTAAAATAAAATTCGATACTTTTATTGAAGACTGACAGCAGGCAGTTGCTTCTGACGTGCCCTAAAAGTCTCAGGAAAACCTAAAAACACTGGAAGACAAATGCTGTATATATTTAAAATAAACTTAAATAGAATATTGCACTATGTAACTCTAAATTGAAAAGAAAATTTACTTTTATTGTAATTCTTTAAAATAACTTTATGGCTTTTGAGTTGAGGTGTTATCAATAAAAATAAATTATTTAATATAAAAATTAATAGCAAAATAATAATACCAAA
Source organism: Drosophila micromelanica (assembly GCA_004143825.1). Classification (NCBI taxonomy): domain Eukaryota; kingdom Metazoa; phylum Arthropoda; class Insecta; order Diptera; family Drosophilidae; genus Drosophila; species Drosophila micromelanica. The sequence goes on from SCDY01001021.1 coordinate 20,860, forward strand.
AAAAAAACAAAAATGTAACTTTCTGTACTTGATTTAAATATAATTTTAAAATGTTAACAAAAAATAGTAACTCAAAAAAATCAAGAACTTTAATATTTGTTTTGTTTTGTTTTTTTTTTTGCTTTGAATTACATAATGTTATACTATTCCATAAAAACAGGCATTATTTATGATGGTATTTTTTAAAGCAACAAAGCTTTAAATTCTTTTATTCCCCTCCCTTTAAAACTTGAATATTATGCACATAAAATTTTGAGTTTTGTTGAATAAAAATGTAATGAAATAAACGATTTATATATACCAAAACTGATGTTTTTCCTACCGAATCTCGGTATATCTAATTTCCAGACAGTTGAAAACTGTTGTCAAATCTTCGCCGGCGGCTCTGGCAAAATTGACCATTGAAATTGCCAATATATGTATGGGTACAGGTGCAGAGAGACCTTTATCGTATTTCAATTACCGCTACAGCGCACGCGGTTTGCCCCCTCCCCCTTACCCGCTTCATCATCCCTCGTGGCGCAACGAACTGCAATTAAGCCGCATAATCTCAGTCATAACCTGCGGGCAATCTACGGCGGAAAGTCAGAGTCGTAAATGTTGTGCAATTGCTTGGAACTGGAATGAATGAATTGAAAGGTGGGCTAAGGTTCTGTTTGGTTCGATTTGGTATATATATTCATATTGCCATTAATCATTTGGTTTTTTTTAAAATTTAATTTTTCCCTCGCAGTGGCACAATTTATCATAATTAATCTAGATGACAGTTATGTGTGTGTGTATGTGTACACCTTCGTCCCTTTAACATCATTATATGGCTGATTTTTTTTTAAATCGGGTTTTGTTAATTAAGATTAAACATTTATTTACAGTATATTTCGATTTTATGTTTGCAGTTTCGTTTCAGTTGGCTTATGGCTAATCGATTGAAAGACATGACGATTATTCGATTACTCGATTTATCGGTTACATTTCGCTATGCTTTTGAATGCGCCTATTCACTTAATTACGTATAAAAATACTTAAAGCTGCCTAAACAAGAACCACAATTCGATTTACATATATACAGGTGCGTCAATTGTCCGCTAGTTGCTCCGCCCTCCTCCTCGTCCTCTCTATGTACAGCGTGTTGTGTGGGCGTGGCGGACACCAGTGCTGCAAAATGGGCAATCAAATCAATTGCAAGAGCGAGGCGGCAAACAACTTACCCCAACCTCCGTCCAATCCAACTGCCGCCCAGGCGAACGCAAAAAGCAGACATCAAACATAAGTTGGGACTCGGCTTAGGCCAGTGCTGCCAGGGCGAGGTGTTGCGGGGGGCGGCGTGGCATATGTGGCAGCAGGAGCAAAACGAACAGCAGCCACAGGCTGGGCAGCTCCAGACGCACGCCCAACTCATGCTGCATGGCCGCGTGCTGTTCGCTCTTAATGATATGCACAAAGACGCTGTCAGAGTCTGCGGAATATGTATTACATTATTTTTACGTATATGTATGGGGGCGTCATGCTGGTAATTTAGCTGCTGGGGTCACTTACTTGAGTTATCCGCGGAGCATGTGTAATTGCCGGAATCCGTGTGCAGCACTCGGGATATTACCAGATTGCTGGTTTTTATTTGCTGCTCGGAGATGACGCGAATGCCACCGCGGGTCGAATCGCTTACCAGTTCCGTGTCCTTATACCAGAGCATGTGCGTGTAGGGCCCGGGGGCCTGGGGAGCGATGCATGTCAGATTGATGTCGCTGCCGCTTTGGATGAACAGTTCGCGATTGGCCAGGATCTGCGCCTTGGATGCTGTCAAAGGATTGCAAAGGGTTTGTCAATTACAACCAGTTGGCACCACCGAAAGCAATGTGTCATTCAGTTTGGTTCGTTTTGGACAAAACTCATTAGCATTTGCTCTTCCTCTTTTTCATCCTCGCACCTGTCGCTGCACAGCTCGTTAAACTAATGTGCCCCGCTCCCCACACCACCCACCACTTAGGCCCCTTGGAGTTGTGCAAAAATTGTTTGCCATCCAAATTTAAATGCAAAAGTTTCACTTTTTCAAGTATTAAACACTAGTTTATGTTGTCAACTAAGTTTCAGGATGATGCGATTTTAAAATCGAAACTAAATTCAAACTAAACTGTAACTTTCATCAAACCTAAGTTGTGTTAATAATAACATAAGTATTATAAAGTTATGAGCGAATTTATTCTGCTTTTATTTCAAATTTCTGCTTCCGTTTTCAATTTCAAATTTGCCGTTTACTGTATTTTGACCTAGTTGCGTTTCATGAATTTCCCCTTTTTGCTGCACTTTGCTCTGGATTTGCTTTTTCTTCTTATATTCCACTCAATTGTCTGTCTTCTGGCATATCCTTACACACTGCTTTTTTTTATTGTTTCTTTCGAATGTTTTTTTCTTTTCTGTTTTTATTTCGTAATGTACACAATTAGTATCTTTTATATCTCATTATCACTATTCCTTGTTAACGCGAATTTACTTATTCTTTTCGTTGTGCCTTCGACACCAGTCATTTTAGGACTATTTTTTTTTACTTTCATGAAAATGCAACGTAATAAAATAATAATGAAGTAAAAATAGTTATTTTGCAAAAATGTCGAGGGAGCTATATGTAATACAGTTAGTTATTGAAGAAGTTATTTTAAACTTTAATGTAATTGGAAAAACTTTAAAATTAAATAAACATACAGCAAATCATAATTTAAATTATAATAGAAAAAATAAATAAAAGCTCTGCCTTTTTGAAAATAAAATAAAAGAGTTCGGTATTGAAGAAGTTTTATCAAACTTTAAAGTAATTGGAAAAAATTTACATAAAGCGTAATCATAATTAAAATTATAAAAAAATAAACAAAAGTTTTACCTTTTTGAAAATAGAAGAACAAATCGTAAATATATTTTATATAAAATAAAGAGCACGAGTTTTCTTATCCTTAAAGTTTTAGAGCCCACAAAAGTATGCTATACATATTTATTTGGGATTGAATAAAAAGTAGCTGCACAATAAGGGTGGAAATTAGATTACCATTAAAATGAAGTGTAAATTGATGGATTATTTAATAAGAATGAATTTTTCATTTTGAAAATCCCAAGATGATACTCACTCACAACCGTCAGCTTGTAGGCGAGACTAATTTTGGGCTCCGTGGAGACCTGGCACTCGTAGACGCCGGCGTCGCGTGGCTGCACCGAGACGACCTTCAGTACCCACTCGTCCGAGTTGTCGATGTGGCGCGCCAGGAAGCGCTGATCGTTGGTGTAGGTCATGATGCCGATGGTGAGAATGTGCAAGTCACGCTGCCTAATCCACGACACGGCCCGATCGCCCAGATTACGGACACGGCAATGCATCCGAGCCGTGGTGCCCAAAGCAGCGATTATATCCCGTTCGGTGCTGTTATCGAACTGGGGATCGAACTCCTCCGGTATCAGATTGGATAGCTCCGTGGCCAGCGCTGTAGAGTGGGCAAAAGAATCAGATAAGAAAATGTGTTTCCTTGGCCGAGTGTCAATAAACGCTTGTCAAGTGGCTAAGACTACAATGCGAGACTGGCACTCAATCAAGGCTCACACTTGAAAAGGGTATTAAATAACTGTATCTAAATGTCAATCTAAATGTATTCATGTGTATATATTCAACCTCAACGTCTACGTCTGAGTTACTATCGAAATCTTGGCCACATGCTGCAAAAGACAGCTGGCCAAATGGATATGAATGGACAACGAACGAATGAATGTCTGAATTTCTGAATGGGTGAGTGGTCAACAACAACGTACGAATCAACATTCATTTGATTAACGAGTAAATGTGCTTAATTTATGCCAAAGTTTGACTACAGCACACCATACTAATCATATATGTATGTATGTATGTATATGCATATATAGATTTGGCTAACATTCATTCGCATTATGATCCATCATTCGACTTGGGCCCGCACTTGAGGCAAGTGATTTATGTGGCGGCTGTTTTATCAACATCGTGTATTAGCCAACTAATGCGCTAATAATCCACGAGTGCCTAAACAAATACAAATACGCGTTCCCAAATACGGCGTGTGCTTACCAATAACATACATTGCTCCACACACACACATACACACACACACACACACATTTTTATATATATTGATTTATAGGCTCCCCATTAGGCCAATGTGGGCTATCAAATGTCGAGCAATAAAATGCCGTTAAACACTTAATTGAAACTGTTGCTGCTGCTTCTCACCCGTCGTGTGGCCTCCAAACATTTTACAAATGAAATTGCTTTTTGTACCGCACTATAAAAAAAGAGCCCTACAAATTTACACACGCATATAAAACATAATATAAAAAAATTTTTTTAATAAAACTTTTGTATTTACATACAAAGTGCGCCGTTGAACAGTAACCATATCTGTGTGTGTGTGTGTGTGTGTGGGTTTTTTCTGGGTTTTTAAATTGCTGAGCTTAACCACAGCAACAAGCTGGACCGCGCCCCCTTTACAACCACACCCATGTGAACACTAAAACTGAAGCCACCTGGCCATAAATAATAAATGAAAAATTGCAGTTGCTTTACCCCAAAAATAACACAAAATGCTTTTATAAATAAACAGCCACATGGGCAACACTTCTGTTTTTTTTTTTATGGGCCTACCCTTTGAGTAGTTGCCTGAAAGATATAACTATTTATTGAGAAATTATTCCGTGTTGATGATGACATTTGGCTTACAAATATTCATATCCATTCAAATGTATTCATATGCATTCATGCTCGTTTTAAATATTTAACTTCAGTTGAAAATGCTTCAATTCCTTGATTAAGTGAATTGAAATAAAATAGTTTAACTAACCTAAAACTGAGACTGAGATTAAAGAACTATTCCAAAAATGGGATATTTAATATTATTACTTGTGGCTAAATATTTTTGGTTTGCTTTATAGAATGTTCAGATATATATTTATACAGATACATATATTATATTTAATTCAAAACTATTTAGCCCGATTCTTTAAATAAATTGACTTTAGTTTGCAAATAAAAAATTTTTAATACGCAAACATAAATTTAGTTAATTTTTTGTTTAGACAATAAACGTTTGCATTTGTGAACTGTGTTGGTCAAGATAAAAAATTATTCAACGTATATTGTGTATATTTCAATTATACATAATGCATATATCTACTCTAACTCATTGAGAAGCAAGACATTAATTTACTTTAAACCTTTTAGATAATTAATTAAACAAGTGAAATTAGCTCCGAAAAAATTTCATAATTTCGTAAATTGCTTTTCGAGTATGCTTTTAACTGATTAAGTTATCTAAACTAATTAAGGTATTCCCTTTTTAAAAAAATAACTCAATTTAGCAGCTGCATTTTCTACACAGTTAACTACTTGCTGTAAAACGCTTTTAAAATTTTATACAATTTTTTCCATATACCACTTCCCCTCATCTGCTACCTACATTAAGTTGCCAGACTTTTTTCTAAAGCGATCTGGCAACCTAATTTACTCTCATTAAGTTGGCTGCGCTTCAACATTAAATATGCCAAAGGATATTTGATACAAATTTATCTGTGCAGAACTCGAATTGCATCTTTTTAGGCACAATTATAATTACAATGATTGCAAAGAAATCCGCATTGCATAATTCTAAGTTTATTCTATTTCACAGAGCTATCTGAACTGTTTGTTTGCCCAAATTGAAAACTACAAGTTGGTATTAGATATTTTATCCATTTTGTGGACTGCTTGCAAATTGGAAAACAAGTTTCATAACTCGAAACTTGAAAGTTTTCATTGGATGGAATTGCAGCTGATGTGCGTGTGAGTATGTGTGTGTGTGTGTGTGTGTGTTGGTGTGTGTGTTGGGGGGGGGGGGGGGGGGGATTGTGCCCGGGGTATTCCCAAAAGGCCTGCCGGGGGGGGCCGAGCGTCGCCATAAAGTATTCCAACAACATTTCATGCGCAATTTGTGACGCTATTAAATTATAACTGCAACCAAAGACCAAAGACAACAGCAAAAAGTAATTAAAATAAATGATGGCAATCGCAAAACTCGAGACAAAGACGCTGCCAACGACTTAAATGAGTCAACGCCATATTGTTTTGCCAGCCGCCAACCGCCATGCTCGATTTATAAGGACACAGGACTCCAGTGACAGCAGGAAGGGATTAGGTTTTGAGTCCCAAGTCTTAAGTCTTATCGGAGCCAAAGCTGGAGCCGGAGACGGGCGCACATTTATTTGAAATGATGACAAGTCCGCAATGCGGTTGAGTTTTCAATCACCATGACAACCGCAGAAGCAACGGGGCGAAAGGGGCGGAGTTGGCAGTTGGGGACAGCCAAACTCGAGCAATTTCTTCATTACGCACTAAGCTGTTGAGAAATTGGCGGAGGCGGTGGCGGTGGGGGAGGCGTTAGCCAGCGGCTATAATTTCGGTCTGGTCACGTTTTGCTAATACACTTAATTGTACAAGTACTTCAACTCATACTCGAACATTCGCTTGTGGTATTCGAATTTTGCGGCTACCTTTTTGCGGACTAAAGCAATTTGTGGACGATGCGTTTGGATTCAATGTAGCGCGAACTGCGTGCCGCCATTTCAAGCGTCACGTAACGCATTCGAGCGCGTTACGTTGCGTTACGTTACGTCTTACGTATAACTTTTGTTTATTTTAAAACCTTTTTTTTTTTTTGAATTTTACGTCACAGCACACAAATTTTTTGTAGCACTCGGTAGACGCACGAATCGTCGTCGTCGTCGTCGTTGCTGTCGTCGTGATTTCTTGCTCGTGCCTGAGTCACAGCGAGTCACAGTGACCGGTTCACGTCGAGATGCGTTGGCTCTGCGCACAGCTGCGTTGCGTGTGGCTTGAGGCGCGCTTAACAACTGAAAACGATGTGAAAACTAACCTATGCCATGGCCGATATCGCCAGCCAAAGAGTGGTGTATGCAAATGTTTCGGCTCTGGCGCAGGCGCAATGTCCAAATGTGGCAGCAACATGTTGCGGCAACATTTATTGGCAGCGTAATTTAATTGTAACATATACCATTAGAGGGGTGTTGGATGACACACACACGCACACACACACACACACACACACACACACACCAACGCACAAACATGTATCTTTGCATATATTTGGAATTTTCATGCTTACGAATTGCTTATGAAATATTTAAGAAGGCTTTGAATACAATGCCAAAAACACTCAAAATGTCGTTTGATTTGTGTCACGCAACAACAGCAACAACTATAAGAACAACGGCAATTGGAAGAAGAACAAGAGCAACAATTGAACCAGAAACAGGAACAACATTAATAAAAAGGCAAAAGCTCATGCATGACAGGGCGCGTTTTACAAGTTGTCTCAGCGCGCGTCTCAATTGAAATACACACACACACACACGTACACCTACCTACATGCACGCCCATGCCATGACCCATTATATTAGAGCGGAAGCGGATATGAAGCCTGTCGCAGCTGGGTGGCAACTCTGAACCAGCGCCTTATCAAAATCGATGCGGCAACATATGGTCGATTTTAATTTTCTGGCACACAGACAACGACACCAATACACACACACACGCACACACACACACACACACACACACACACACACACAAACCCAATGTAAATTCGTTTAACATATTTTCTTCAGAAATTGAATTTTCCAAAGTTATTATGAATATGTTGCAGACAAATCCAATTTCAATAGAATTCTTACAATTTTCACCTACGCGTTTTCCTTTTAGAAAGCAACAAATTTACCATTACTGCCAATAAAAAAATCAACAAGAAAAATCGGGAAAAACAAATCATCAAATAGCCGAAAACTGTCGCCCAACAGGCTCTTAAGCTTAATATTTATGCTGCCCTTCCCTCATCCCGCCTGCGCCGCCCAATACCCTATGGAGTAGCCCTCTTGGTATCTATTATTTTACACTAACAAGACAAAACATTCCTCAACTAAGCGGCGACATTTTTCCATGAGTCGCCCCCCTCGGAAAAAGCACCCCTCTCTCCACTTCCAACGCAACACATCGCTCAATGCTCTAAGTGAATTTTTATGCACAAGTGGGTCGCAACACTCGTTTTGGCTTCCGTTTTAAGTTGCCCAACTTTTGTTGCAAAAGTATTCTTCTACAATACTTCAAAAAATGCACAACGCATTCTTTTTTTCAATGTGGTGAAATTAATTGAAACTTAATATCCTGCCGACACATGCTTAATTTAATATCTCAATTTACGAAGTTGAGGTAAAATAAATGCATTAATTTAAATGCGAATTAAGGTCGCGCTTAATTTAATATCGCAATTTGTTGCATTAAATAACGTGCATATAGTAAAATATTTTTGTTATTTATTATTACACAATTTAAGCATAATTGGATGTTATTATTTTAACATGAAATTACATTAGCTTTAGGTTCTTTATTATTTCTGTTTATTTGTTTTACATATTCGCAGAGGATAATAATTGTTTACTTTTCCATTATTATTAGCCAGAATATGATCTAGGCATATGGCGCTTTAAAAATTGTTCAAATCTGGCTCTGGTTAAATTTCAAAGCAGAAGCGAGTAGCCTCGAATGATATAATACCTATTAACATCGAATGAGATAGATGGCAAGAGCTTTCTGTTCTGGCCCATTGCTTTATCTGAGCGCCATATTTTACTTTTTGCTTGGTATAAAAAATTAGAAAATGTTTCAAGGTATAAAGGGAAAAAAAAGAATAACAAAATAATTTATTAGCCAGCTGTATAATAGATATTTTGTTAGATATTCAGTTCGAAGGACACGACGGAGAAATAATAGAAAAAAAAAAAACAATTTTAAATGAATGGGCGCTATTGAAATTGATGATGTAACAAAAATATTTGTAATAGTAAAATAATAGAGAAAGCTCTGTAGTTGAGAATTAAAGCTTTTAAATAGTTTAATAATTCAAGGAATTTAAAGTGTGACGTAGTAACTATCTATAAATAAAACCGTATTATTTCTGATGGACTACTTGAATTTGTGCCCAAAATAAACATCGAGAAACATACCCCTAGTTGCAGAGTATTATTACTGACCTGTGTAAACTCGGTTGAAGCTCTACAGAAAACCATTGACAAACAACTTCATCCTGTTGTTGTTGTTGTTGCCCTCGTATGCGGAATGTGCTAAACAACCCTTGGAGAAGGACCTCTGGTACTCCATTTGTTATTGTTGCTGAGAGGCTTCGTCGCGTTGCGTCTTCGATTTGGACATTGATTGCATACCGAATTGATGGAAATACCGATACACCGTGGACCTGCTGGGCGAGTGGTGTGTGGATCCTTTAGAGGGGAAGCGAGCGCAGTGGGTGATAACATGTTGTTATCCCGGCGGGTGGCCCATCCACCGGGAAATTGAATGCGGGGCGTGTGTAAAATTGATAACTTTGTTTGTGTAAACAGCGTCGCGACATTGAAGCACCTCCGACTCCACCTCACCATCCCCCCCCGGCTCAATGCCCGTGCCGAACCGACAAATTTTACTCGACATGATGTATGTGTGTGTTACGTGTGCGTGTTTATCGCGCATACGTACCGTCCGCCATGGCTACACATACATATTCCAAGGCACACACACATCCGAATTATCGGTGGCAATTTTTATGCTGCTACGTGTGCGAAATTTAACAGAGAGCAGCTGATGATGAGTGGACGGACGCACACGCCGTGGTCTACCTTTAGACAAAGAATGCAAAAACAACAATAACAACAACAACAGCAACAACAATAACAACAACGCAACAGAACATAAAACGATGTCGCCCAATTTGGCATTACATTTTGGTCCATTGTTGTCGGCATCGAGTCGATAACGAAATGAATTCAAAAGCAACAGAAACCAAAGCGTATCGAAAGAAAGAGCAAAACTGAAATAGAACGGGAGCAAGAGAGAGCAAAACTGAAACATCACTACAAACAAAAGCAACAACCACACAATTACTGCGATACAAAGCAAGCTAGAATAGTTTCGACTATGAGATATCCTGTAACCACCTAATAATTCGAAAAAAAATTTGGTATATATATAGTAGTAGGTCGGAATATCGTGGGTGCAATCTGTGGGGGAGGTCACCAGCTATCTACATACCAAATTTGGTGGCTCTTTCTTTAAAGTTGTGGGAAATATTCAAACATTTTATTTAGGTATAAATAAAATAAGGAAAAGGATCGATAAATTAAATTTAAAACTTATACTATTAATAAAAAAAGGTATTAAAGTAATGATAATCAACTATAATATAATCTCTTTAACAAATAAAATGTACACCTGGTAGTCAATAGCTCAGATAGAATATGCCCATTGTCAAAGCGTGCAGAGTATCACAATATCAATAGTCCAAAGCGATATTGTGCCAAGTGATGGTTGTAACGCAAAGCACAGGAAATCCAGGAGCTGTTACTGGTCCTTGTTGGTCCAGGATTTCAGGGAGTGCGCTTTAAGCTTTGCTGTTCATCAGAATTACAAATTGTATTCGATTTCCGGTATTTGTGACGCTTGAGTTAGCAATCGAAGTGTGCAGCCAAAAGGGGGGTTTTATTTTTTTCGGCGGGTTGCCCCCAACTAGTCACCCCGCCCTCCGTCGCACCACGCACACGATTTAAATGCCATATAAACTTTTATGCATATTGTGCAATTGTTGTTGTTGATTTGTGCGTTAGTTTTATAAGTTGAAACAGAGACGACAAATTCACCGGTTTCGAGCCATTTGAGCCGCTCAGTTGTCAAAACCGTTTGATTCGATTAGACCGATTGATTTGTATTAACATAGAAAACGCATTGATTTCGCTCACTTGAGCAGCCACATCACTACAAAGGGATGCGGAGGGGTTGGGGAGCCTCCCTCTTTCTGTTCTTCCTTGTGCTGCAATCGACGCATTTCTTTTTATCGCTTTCAATCTCCAAATAACTCGAATGCAAATAACAAAACCCTTTGTGTCAAAATGTTCAACAATTTCAAAGTTCACATGTGCATAACAGCGTTTAAAGAGAATGAAGAGAGACAGGGATTATTTTCCCAACATCCCCATAGTTTCTGTATGATAAACATAAATTACATATTACAACTGCTTTAATTGAAATTATTTTACAATACAATTAATTTTACTGAACTTTTAAAACACTACGATTTTAACATTAAAAATTTTTACGTAAAGCGTGTAATTTTGTTTTACATCAAATAAAATGATCATTAAATAATATTGTTATTATTATTAGAAAATTAATTTTGACAATTTACTGTTTAATTATGCTAATTGGTTGAGTGCACTGTAAAAACGTTGACGAATCACGCGAAATATTTATTCCACAGCAAAAAGCTTTTAACGCCCTGTACATAAACAATTGCCCAAGGCTGGCATAATGAACGGAGATTTCAAGGTTTTGCCGTAATTTGGCAAAATCTAAACCGAACGTGTGTATAGGTTCTGTATTTACAATATAAAAATATACATTTGTGTTATGAGTATTACTTTGAAAACATTTTTTTTATATGTCTCTGCATTAAATTATGATTGAAGCTTCTTTTATATTTGGATTGATGTGTTTCACATTAATTGATTAATCAATTTATTACTTATATTCGTACATGTTTTATGTTTTTTTAATTGTGCATATTTCCAAGCTAAAATTTGAATGCTATGTGCAGGGTATTTGCTAGTCGAGCACTCGAAATTGATTTATTAATAAATTAAACCATAAACATAATTGAGTAGATACATCTTGTAACTGTCTCAATCAAATGGAAAAATTAAAATTAATTGAAAATCAGTTGCCGATGAGCAAATCAAATTGGCAAAATTGCCAAAGCACGCAATGTCATAAATTATTTTAAGGGTTATTACAAGTAACTGTTGACTCAAATTGAAGTATAAAATATGAATTTAACTTCCGCTGATGAAATAAATTATTTCACTAATTGAATTTTTGCTTTAAAGGAGAGTTTCTGCAGCTGATTACGTGTGGTTGGTTGAAGTGTTCATTTTGGCCTCAAGTGCAATTACAAACGTGCTGAGGTCATCGGCTAGGCGCCAGTTTAATGAGCCTGTGAGCCTTGGAAGCATAAAGTTTAAACGTTGGTTGGTCATAAAATCAACCAATGATTGACCAGCCATCAGAAGGCCTGTGGCCATCAAATGATCAAAGCCATCGAACAATTGAACGGCAAATGGCTATTGGAAACGGGTGGCTGACGTTGGCTAACTGGGCGTTTAATTATGGCCAACATAATGCGCGCAAATGGCAGGTTACATTCAATTTGACATGTAATTTTATCGCTGCCAACAAAACGAAAACTTTATGTGCATGTGTGTTAGTGTGTGTGTGTGTACGTGTGCCGAGCAATTCAAATACATATATTTTATTATTTTATTATCTACTGTTTTATAACTTTTTCTAGCCCATTCTCTTTACCCCCTCTTCTCTTGCGCTCTCTAAGCTGGCACTCAAACTTTCCGCACGTTTTACGTATAAAAAATGCTCCAAGTCCGAACGTATCCAAAGCTTCCGTCAGCAGATTTGTGTCATACACGCCCTCCCCCCTCCCCCGCCCGCCCTGTAATCGCTCGGCATCATAAGACGCGGCAAATGGCGCAATTGTGTGAAAGTTGAAAAACGTTTTTGGCGAAATGTGCGGTACTAAACAATGCCATAAAGCGTCAAACTTGTCGATACTTTTTGCTCATCCATGAGGACGTATCAGCGAGTATCTGCAAATGTATCTGAATCTGTATCTGTATCTATAGCTGTCGCTGTCGCTGTCAATGTCGATGGCGCTGTGTATCTCAGCCGTATTCGAGCTATGTATGGTTTGTGCTTCTGCTGGGGTTTTCATATTGCTTGTGCTGTCAATTTCAGTTCGGTTTGCTTTTTTCGCATTTCTTCTTCTACTCTGCTTGCTATTTGTGCTACTTTGATTATAACAATGGCAAACTGAAACTGCGATAGAGCTGGCAGAGCAGTACACAGAATAAACCAGTGTCTGAGGGGGGGTGTGCGGTGTGCAAGGGGAGAGGGGGGAGGCGTGGGTTTGACACACAGTCAGACAATCGCTTACAATCTTGGCAGAGAAAAGTTTTCAATTTGTAACTATTTGTTGTTCTGGGTTATGTAAATTGGCTCATGTTCGTTGTTGGAACTTTAAAAAACATTTTCATTGCGTTTGCATTTATGTTGCCACACCCCCCCGCCCCTTCCGCTCCCTTATCTGGTTTACACTTCATTTGCAGTGGCAGTTGGCAAAGCGTTTGCCAAAAATTCAATTCAAATGCTCATTAATGTGCATACCAGTTAACATGTGTATCTGTGTGTGTGTACTTGTTTTTGTGTTTGTGTGTGTGTCTGTGACTAATTTCGTTTGCCTCGAAATTACGTAAAGTGACCCGTTCAGGTCATCATCCAAGAGCGTAACGCATAACTTGGCCCATTAATCATTTATGGGGCGCATCAGTTTTTCACTTTAGCAGTTTTTCAATATTTCAACAACTTGGCCGCAACTTTCTGCCACACAATGCACTTTTATAGGCCAGGCTCGAGGACGAGCGCTCAGGACCTTAACATAATGGCAATCGGTAGCTAAAATTGCAGTTCGCCTCTTCTTCTTCTGCTCAGATTGTTATTGTTGCAACTTGTGGCCTTGCCACGGCCGCCATGGCAACAATTGTTTGCTCCAGGCAGCCACTTTCAATGGGCAATTTAACCCGGCCCTAGCGATAGAGTTGTCTCTGCCAGGGAGTCCGGTTGGAGCAGGGGGGCCAAGAGGTGTCCAGTCATTGTGTCCCTGGCAACTATCTTGATAAGTTTTCTCAATATCCTTTCGGCTTAATACAAATATATATATATATATATATATATATATATATTGTTGTTTTTTTTTATTTTTTGTAGCGATAAAAAGCACAAACATCTCATTGACAACCTCGCCGAATGGCAATAAAATGCTTCAATAATTTAATTTAATTTAATTTTTCGTGCCAGTTCAAAATTCTAAAAGCAACAAAATAAACCACCTTTGGGAATTTTGTATGCGCTACAACTTCAATTTACCGGAAATATAAAATTATAAATAATTTGCCAACTTTGATATAACCCAAAGTTAGTTTTTTGTTAGCCGGAATCAAGTGTGGAATTTGGTGGTGCTATTTAATTTTTTAAAATTTGCAAATAGTTGTTTTACAGTTCAACTTGGTTTGCACCTGCAAAATATTATACCAAATAATTGCAAAGCTAGCACAAAGTTGTGAATAGTTACCATGGAATATGGAATAAGGTTAATTTAATTATATTTGCAAAAAAAAAGGTTAAAACTCCTATAAATAATAATCAAATTTTATCTATCATCACCTTTCATATGTTTTACAGTAAACGTTATTCGATAAGGTAATTAAATTTGCACTACAAATTAAAATAAAATTAAATAATAAAATAGTAATATAGATTATATATTTACATTATTTTTAAAAATATCCCAACTTTATGGCTTCTAAAATTACAATAAAAATTAACGACTTTGTTCTTTTTTTTCACATCTGTAATCCGGATGAGCGTATATAAGCGCTATTTGCACTTCATGGATTGGTCATTTCTGAAAAATGTACTTAATAATAATGCAGCATTGCAAGTGGACCTTCCATGTTTCGTATGCCCCGAGCTCTGGTAGAGCGCTCCAATCTAATGATGCTCGACTCTCAGTTGCTGCTGGTCAAAAAAAAAAAAAAAACAAAAAACTCACACTCGCCAGAACACAAAAGCAGCATCAACAACAACAACAACAACCAGAGGGGAGAACAACAAAGTAAACATATGTCAATTTTCCACTCGAACTGCGATGCAAAGCTGAAGTGAAAAACGTAACGCAAAAAGTACAACAACAACAACAACAACAAAAAAACAAATGAAAATAGAGAACAGCGGAAAGCGTAGACCAGAACCAGAAGCAGAAGTGAAGCTAGCACCAAAACCAGGAATTTGCCATTCGCATTTATTTGCTGTGTGTGTATGTGTGTGTGTGTGCATATGTAACTGTATATCTGTAAATGTATATGTAAACATTTCGTATGTATGTATTTTCATTTGGCTGCCAACAAAAGTCGATTTTATTGAAAATTTCTTTAGCTATTTTGCAACGTTTTCTTTTATACGATTTTATTTGATTTTTTTTATAATTCGAAAGCATTTTAAGAAGTTGCGCCAGGCGCCCAACACGAACGCTTGTTGATAAATATTGGCTCAACTATATACAGAGCACATATATATATACATTCTATATATAGACAGGAGTCACTGACTGGTTCCAGAGCACTGGACAAGGACATGTCCGTTGACAAGTGGGCAGCTGCCGGGTTCGTATTGGCCACAGTTTGGGTTTGGCTGGGTTTGGTTTGGGTTTCGGTTTGGTTATGTTGGGTCGACAGGACCATGTCAAAACGGCAAATTGCTGGGAAACATGTAATTTTCATGGTTAGTTACATTTTTATTGTGACATTAAGTGGTTCGGGTTGTTGCTCAGTTTTTAGAGCCTATGAATTGATTGCAATGCCCACATGAAAGGACATTATCTCAGCGATTACGAGCATTTTCAGGCAGTGCTGAATGCAACCCCAGCACAACCCCTCTCTCTAACCCCTTTCTCCTTTCTCCGCAAAGTTCGTGATGTTTGATGTGCGCAATAAAAAAAACAAGAGATATTGCTGCCGTCGGGATCGCCCGAGTAGGGGATACCCTGAACCAGGCTGCGAGCGGTCGTTTCATACATTTCAACATATATGCAAAAATTCACACATGCACTCAAAAAACACGTAAGCTGCGAACTTTTCTTAAAGGCTGCAATTGGAAAATTATGGCCGAGATATATTCATTTAAAATACCCAAACATTACAAACTTTGCACATACCTAATATAATATTTTTACCCATTTTGAGCTAGTTCAGGGTTTAAGCAAAAATAATTAAATAATATTGGGCTGGTTTTTAATATTCTTTTAGATTTATAGGAAGTAGTTATAAAGTATTTAATTTTCAGATATGTTGCCTAAGTTACAATCCTAGGAACTTTAAATTAGTAAAAACGAGTTTTTTAAGTCCAGTCTGATTTTGGTTCGTTTCAAAAATTAAGTTCGAAGAAAATATACACTTTCTTTTATAAAACGTAATGTGTTGAGAGATGATTAAAAGAAGGTAAGCAAAAAACTAAATAACTTATAGACAGAAAACGAAAACTTTATTACAATTTTTTTTAAATTTTCTTTTTAGTTCTTACTTCTTACATATAACGTAACAAAATTGCAATGTCCACACAGTTAGCGTATTTTCAACATCAGCTGTTTAGCCGGAAATGTGTGAGTGTGGCAAGTGTTGGACATTTAGCAGGGTAATTCAACACTGCAAACACCGGACGGAATGGACAGACAGGGACTGCCACGCCCGGCCCGACTGCCTGGCATGGCCTCGCTGACTGATTGACTAACTGGCTGCAACGTCATGCAGCTCATTGGCGTCCTGCAATTTCACAAATCCGAATACATTCATCAAGTCTGAAGCGTTTGCTTGAGTGTTATGTTGCGCTATGTTGCTATTTGGCACTGTCATGGCGTCTATTCCGGCCATGACTGGCCCTCTGGATTAGATCAACATTTGTGTTTACTGCGATGGCTGCCACAGCAGTCGTGACCTCAAAGGAACCAGCCGCACCACCAGCCGCACCACCCAACCACCCAACACGCAGCGGCAAACGTCAAACAATAAATCGCAGCTCCTTGTGCTTGCCAGCATAATAAGTACGTTGGCTTCTGGGTTTGCGTAATCCATTGCCTACACGGCTACCCATTTGCGATTAACCCGCCCGTAGAGCCACAAACACACACACACACACACACACACATGCACACTAGGCTAAGCCGCAACGGCGGCAACTGCAAAGCAGACAGCATCAGGTTGAGCTCACCTTATCAGGCTTGGTTGTGGATCGTGGGTGGGGCTTGGTGGTTGGGTGGGCTGACGGCTAGCTGGCTAAGCATGACAGAGGATGGATATAGTATGGCGGGGGGGTTCTCTCTACTGGTATCTTCTGTTGCTTGCCTCTTTGCATTTTATTGTCGAAACGTTGCTCTCATTGTTGTTCTTCTTATTGTCATTGTTGTTGTTGTCATTGTTGTTTATGTGCGGGTATCAAAACGCTATTATGGCATGACTATGACGACTGTACCTTCAGATCCAACCCCCCGAACTACCTTCACCTTTCCTATACCTACTTATGCTTATGTACTTCAACAGCAGGCTCAACTATTTGGACTGCTGAAATACCCTAGAGCGCGGTTACTCATTATAGAAATATATTCGCGTCAGGTGGAAAATAGTCAATCAGACATAAACCTATATACAATCACAAAGAGATACCTGATGAACCTCTCTAAAGATCTGACAAATATTTTTTTTCCACTCACATAAATTAAACAAGTCGATAATTTTCCAAAATATCAATGAGATGGAAAGCCGCTTTCAAATAAATATAGTAAACGAGTATTGCGCAGTCGGTTACACCCAATTGCAACGTGCTTACTCATTTTTTTTTATTACCTTAAAAGGCTTCTAAGCAAATATAAGCTAGCTCATGGCTATAGCAAATCATATTTGGCTTTAAAGAAGCCATACATATCTTTTAAATAAAATATCATTAAATTGTATCATTATTTGTACGTATTCATATTTATTTGTTAATTATGTTTATTTATGTATAAATTACACAATTATTTTTCCCAATAGCTGAATAAATTTTCTCATAAATTTTAAGTTTTCTGGGTTATGAATGCTTTTGGCATATAAAAATATGAAATACATTTCTTAATAAATAATTCATAATCTTAAACTGTTATTTATTTATGTAAAAATATATTTGTATATATATGTTGCATGCCTTTGTCATACCGTTAAGTATTACAGGGTATAATAGGTATATCGCATTCTTGTAGTTAGGAAATAAACAGTAAGTTGTGCTTTCTGAGTGTTGTGCGTGGGTTTAGTGTGTGTGTGTGTGAGTGTGTGGCTGTGTATGTCTCTGGCGCTTGTTAACGCCCTCGTTTTGGCGGCTTCTGAAAACTTTGTCAGCGCTGCTGTTATTAGGCAAAATTAAAGACTTTTGTCGCCTACACTCGCTCTTAGAGAACGCACGTACCCAGAAACAAATGGGCTTTGCAAATAGGCAAACAAAGCTTGGCCCCCTGTCGGGAAGGAGGAGGGGGTGGGGTACGTTACGGGGCAGGGGCAGTTGAAGGGGAAGGGGGCATAGGCCTGGACAGCGTGCAAATTATTTTAAGCAAACTTCATTCTTGAGTTTGTACAACTCGTTGCTTTTTGCTTGGCACGCAAAAGTGACAGCCGTGGGGGAGGGAGTAGAGGGGTGAACTGGCAATTTTTGGGGGAAAAGCTGAGTAACTAAGGACACAAGGCCCACGAAGCAGACAGACCCGAGCACCCCGTTCATTGCTTGTTTTTCAATCATTATTCAGGAAAAGGCTTTTCCAAGGCTTTTGGGCCAAAAAACATTGTATACGAGTTGGCCAGATTGTTACTATATATATAAATGAGTACATGTGTGTGTGTGTGTGTGAGTGTGTGTGTGAGTGTGTGTGTGAGTGTGTGTGTGTGTTGCTGTGTTTGTAGAGTATCGTGTTTTGCACGCTTTTAATTAAAATGGGGGTCTACGATTTTTCACTTTTGCTCGGCTTTGTGCTGTGATTTATGAAACTTGCTTTCATGTTTTATAGTTTTATATATAGGTATAAAACTAAATGCTAACTAAATGCCAGAAAGGTTCAACCAGACACAAACACCCACACAGACACTTGTAGTAGTTCAGCAGGGTCTGCAGTTTTAATTGAAAACAAGTTTAAAGGTCAGTTGAATGCGACCAGCCAACCAAAAGTGAAAACCTCAAAAACAGTTACTTAGTTTCTTATACAAGACACACGCAATTATTGCTGAAATATGAAGAAACTCAGCGCACATACATAATGTATGTATATACATATAGAATATATGGTCGGTAACGGGCAACGTGTTCTTATCAGACAACGCAGGCTCCCTTCTGTGTTCTGTGTTTGTTGCTTGTACATCATGCGATTAACAAAAATGCCAGCAACTAAGTACACCCCACTAAACTAAGCACAATTAATAGCATCCCCCTCCCTGCACACCAACCGTCCATAAGACATTTCCTAATATTGATACATACATAATACGATTATGGGGCACGTGAATGTTGTCATTTGTTATCACTCATTAAAGGCATTGTGCGGCACAGTGGGGACACTAAATGCCAGACGCGCTTCTCGTTTTTCGTTTTTATACCCTGCATCCATTGAAACTGATTAAGAAGGGTATAATGGTTTTGTGCAAATGTGCGATCCCCCAAAGTATATATATTCTTGACCAGGACGACGAGCTAAGTTGATTTAGCCATGTCCATCTGTCCGTTTGTCTGTCCGTCTGTATAATCGCAGCGATCTCGGAAACTACAAAATCTAGAAAGCTGATCTTGGTCTTCTTCATTTGGTAAATATCATACGCAGAACAAGTTTATTATTATTTTTTATGCGATAACTGCGTTTCATTAATATCGATAAAAATCGATACTTGAACACTGATTGATTTGTCGGTTCAGCTTCCTCCGAGTTTTCGCTCTTCGCCGCAAAGCCGCTCTCTCGCCTGTCTTCTTGGTCAGGTGATCGCAGTAGCAATACTTATTTAACTTAAAATATTTTAACTTTATTGCGCTTCATTGCGTCCTCTTAACTTAATATTACTTATATATTTGCTTTTTCCGTTTTCAGTTTCGTTTACTTATATGTTTTCCATATTCTCTCGCTTATAAATAAACATTTATATACCTATCTCTTAATTTCTCATTTTTGTAGGAGGTTGGGTCTCCAACCCGCCTCACAGTTTGTCTCTTTCTCGTATTTTGCCTTGAAGCCTTTTTTCCCTGTCACATGCGGCGTATGCGTAATATGCCCATTGGCTGACATTGACAGCGATTAACGCGCAGCTGGGCACTCCTATTTATGTTTGCGCATAATTGAGTACATATCGAGTACAGTAATTGCAGTAATTTTCATCATTTTCAAAGCTCAAACACAATAAAAGCAGCAGCAACGAACAATGCTTGATTTAACAGCACACAACATTGCGTATACGCAATGTGAGCATTGCTGAACTTTGGCAACTCAAATGACTGTATTTAGTCAATTAACGAAAACAATAGCTCGACATTTAATAGAGTTTTGCACCTGTCATTGCCTGACAAATTGCATGTTCGACGTCAAGCATAAATAAAGCCAGGTGAAATAAAATTGTGTGCACACATTTATTATTTATGAGAATTTATTAATTCATATGAATATTCATATTTTTTTAATTCTTTTAGGTTTTGGCTAAATAACTTAACAAACAAAAATAAGTAAATTTTAAATTGGTAATCTCGCTTCTGAAATTGAATAAAAGTCTCTAGCAGAATAGATAAAGATGAATATCTGAACTAAAAATAAGTTTTTATTTTAAGAAAGACTTTACTAAAATTGGTTACGTTTAAAAACAAAATAATTTTTCAGCTCGAGTTGGTTGCTTTAAATTTACAAACATTTTTAATGTTCAAGTCAATTTCAATAAATTTATCTTTTATTTTTAGCAATAAGCACTCGATACATTCCAATAAACAAGTGCCAACAGCACAGCAACTTAATTGACAAACAATTTTCATCTGCAACATGAGTACGTTTTCGATTTACGGCAAGAATAATTCTGCATTTACATTTTTGTCGAAAACGAAAAATACTTTGGCATACCCATAAAATGCGGCCGAAAAATGCAATAAACTATTTATGGTCGATTGACCTTAGCAACTGCTATTAATTGACTTTTCCACTGAATTTCTTGTGCAAAATTTTGAGAATTTTTGAAGAGCTCTCGACGCAGAAATCAATAGGAATCGCATAAATGCTGCAGCAGGACACGAACAATTGCAAGTCATCAAAAACTTATTAAAAATACAAAACAGCTTTCATTTCCCATTCAATTTGACAAAAGCTCAAAAATATAATGGAAAAGTGTCGTTTTTATTGTATTTTTCTTGTATAAGAATATTGTTGCTTTTTTTTATTATTGAAAATGACTTTTGTCATTAGAACTGAGTGTCAAGTCAGGCTCAATAATTGTTAGTGGAAAGCAAGAGAAAAGTAACCGAACAATGGTGAGTGAAAGAAAGGGAGAAGAAAACCTTTTGTCATGTCTCTGTTTCTGTTTTATGTCAGCTGCTGGGGCTGTATCAATGGCTGGTGTACTGGCCATTATCCATTTAACAATAACAGTTAGCCAATTAGAAAACGGTATTGCCTTTTGGCCATGAGTCTGCATCCGTTGCTGTTGCTGTTCTTGCTTTGACTTTTGTTACTGCCATTTCCTGGTTGTTTTCCATGACTGCATTTGGATTTGTACACTTTTTTTTTTTTTTGTTGCTGTTTAATTAAAGCTCGTTATGGTTTCGAAGCCATAAAAGTTGTGGTTGGTGTTAAGTCAATTGCCTTTTGGGACCAATTGCATTTAGGCACGTGGACATCAAATTTAAACGCCGCCCGTTGCAGCTAATGAAACCCAACCCAAAAGACAATAAACGACAACGACGTGACAGACGAAAGGAAGCCCAAGGAATGACAACAACTACGCGTGGTGCTGGCTGCTCACTTTAATTTGAAGTGTGCATATGTTGGCCATTATTCTCACATTATGACGCTTCACCAGCCGCCTCAGGGTCTGGCCCGAACTTCATTCACGCTCATTCCTCAGCCAGAGTCCAGAATTCACATTGCACACATGCCGCGTGTCTGTTGTGTCTGTAAGCCCCAACATCTATTTTACATTTCCACATCATTTGTTCTAGCCATGAATTGAATGTATTATACAGCGTCCGCACCGTAGGTGGTCGCATAACAACCACATTCACATCCCACTTCCACATCGCACATTCGCATTCACAATCGCATTCGCCAGCTGGCTGACCATTTCGAGACGGCGAGCCTGCGTATGTGGTGTAGCGCATAATGATAACGTGGCCCGAACGTTGTCCCAAAACAGGTCTGCCACTGCCACTGCCACGCCCTGTAAGCGTGCGGCATGCTAACCGACTTTTTATTGGCATATGATTATGGGCTCCCATCTTTTATGCCCCACTCTGAACAGTCGGCTGAGTGCAGCTCGCAAGAAGAGAGCTGATGAGAGTTGCGCATAAAAGTTATATAAACACAACATAAAATAAATTGAAATATTTACAAGCGTGCTTGTAAATGTTCGCACAATGCTTGGCGATTCCTCCATTGTCATTTGAATACCCATCCCACACCCATAAGCGTGTAACAATGGAGCACGGATAAAATGCCTTCAATACCAAGCCATCAATTCATCATTTTCACTTGCACTAACCGAAGACCGAATAAATGGGAATGCTTTTGCGCAAGCATGTGATAAATATTTAGATAGCTGTTGGATCTCAGGAAAAGAGTTGAATTAAAGGAATGAATTGCGAATGGCTTTCGTAAGGTTCAAGTAAGTGTTTGGTAAGTTTGAAAAATATTTGTGGCAGCAAAAGACAATTTTTACATATGCAAAAATTTTCTATCTTTTGCTTGAGCTCAATTCTAGCTTTGTCGGTTGATAAGCTGCTCGTTTTAAAAGCTGTTGATTATTCCTGCTTTTTGGAGGGTAGTGCAAACAAAGTGAACTACAGCGTGCAGTTGATATGACAGGTCATGAGCCCTTTTGCAGCCCGCATATTTACAGTGTGAATTTTTGTTTTTTGTTTTGATTATTAAATGTTGAATCCGTAAAATCATAATTTAGTACCATAACAACACATGGATGGAAAATGTATTTTAGAACCGAAGCCCAAAACGCACTATGAGGATTTTAAATGCACGTAGTCTTACTGACGTCCAACCGTATTGGCAAAACTTTACCGTTTAAGTCGCCTTAAGGGTCGGGCAGGGAATTGTCCTTTTGCGAGCAAACTACGGTATCTCAGCAATCTTTCGATGGATCTGCTTGTGTGCCTTCCAAACTGTTCTT
Organism: Drosophila micromelanica; assembly: GCA_004143825.1. Classification (NCBI taxonomy): domain Eukaryota; kingdom Metazoa; phylum Arthropoda; class Insecta; order Diptera; family Drosophilidae; genus Drosophila; species Drosophila micromelanica. The sequence goes on from SCDY01001021.1 coordinate 44,008, forward strand.
GAACTGTATGCAGTTTAAGATATTTATGGAATGTGTAACCACGTACATACCGGGGTTATGTGCCGTAGAACCCGATTTTTCAGTACCTGTATACATTTATACATACATATATATATTGGCAAAATACACTATTTAAATAACATTTTGCATTTCAATTAATTTATTTGGTTTATTGTTTGTTATTATTCAAATTAATCTTTTGGTCAACAATAAACATATTATTTACATATTAAATCCATGTATCATTAAATACTTTTTGCTATCAAATAAAACCCGGTTTTAAAGTGAAATGACACATTTGACATTTTTTCGTAAAAAATTTAATTTTTTATTATGATTGGTTTTCTGTCACCTTCAGTGGCAACTTAATCTAGTTTTACATTTAGGGAAAGGAACAATAGATCACAGTTGATACATACATACAATTGGCGTTACATATATGGCGAAACCTATATTATTTATTGTATTAACCAAAAAATTTTATTACATATATATATTTTTTGATTTAAATATTAATTTGCGAGTTCTTAATTTCGAATGTACCATGGTGCATTGCATACTTGCCATAAAATTTTGGATTGAATTGGCAATGCCGTAAATTTGTAGTGCATGTGGTGACTTTGCAGTACAATGCCATCTTATATCTCGTAGCCAATATCCACGCCATATTTCCTGCCTTTGCCATTACTGACTACCGAACCCTTGTTGTATAAAACCGAAACAATAAAATTAAATATAATTGACCAAAATAAAATTGCCTACTCTTAAGATCTTAATTTTACTGCTTGCTAAACAGCTAGCAGAGAAACACCAAGCAGTGCGGTTGGTAAATAAAATATTATTGCATACCTTGAAGGGGTGAGATAAATTTATGTATTTGTAGTAAAAGTTAACTTTAAATGGGAATCTTTTCTTAAAGATATTTAAGATATACGGAGTTTTGTGCTTTAGTAGCTGTCATAATAAAATTTACAAAAATTTTGTATTTTAGAGCCTGCGGCTTATTTATTGTGCTAACAGCTAGGACTAAATTATGCTGCCTTCTTTTGGGCATGTACATTTAGACAGTAAAAGGCTTCTATATTGTTTCTTGCCTTATTCTGGCCTAAAACAACAAATTAAAGCTAATTTATTAACTTTAGGGTAGGCTTTTTTAATAGTATTTACATTTTTTATTGCTTGTAGATAAAATTTCATTCATATTTTGTTAGACATTAAACAGAAAATTGCTGTTAACTGGGCCCATTTACAAAACGTTTTCAGAGCCGTGGCACTAACTGTGATTCCTGCAACTGATGTGTGCTTAAGTGAGTGTGTGCGTGTCCCACTTGTCTCCATATCAGTCGCTATTAATGTCGACCTCCTGCCGGCTTCGCTCACTGGCTAAACTTAACTGGGCCTGTGGCTTACGTTGGGTTACCTTTACTTTATGAATTTATGGCTTCCAAGTTGCTTTACCAGTTAAACTGTCGTCAAGTGGGCTGAGTGCTTCGGGGGCTGCGTCACTATTTGCGGGCAAGTCTATGTAACAGCGATGAGAGCCAAGCATTTACAGTTCATACAATATTCCTTAGCATACAACTTGGCGCAGCGCTTTGTCAGGACGTGGGTGTATATGTGTATATGTGTATGTGTGTGTGTGTGTGCGTGTGTGCGTGGAATGTGCATACATACTTAGCGCAAACTTTTGGCGGCCTACAGCATGCCAACTTTGAACTTCGTTGCTCGGCCGCTGTTTACATTGTTTCAAAGCTAAATGTCATTATAGCTGGCCATCCCCTATCCCCATTCCCCCCTCCACAGCCCTCTTTGCTCCTTTTGATGCAAAGCGAGAAGCGTGTTTGCCTTTATGCATGTCGCCTGTGCACACATCTATCTGCTCGCATCTAGGCGAATTTGTGCGACAGTGTGTGTGACAGTGCGTATGCGTGATGCGCATAAAATGCCATGCGAAAATAAAAGCCTTGCGCTACCCCCGTCCACACACACACACACACAATTCATTTATGTGCTCCCTCTTGATTTTTGCTGCCTGATTTCTGTGTGTGTCCTTCATTCTGTGCTACCCCTTTCTGGCATTGGGGCGCGACGTTGTCGTCGTCGTCGTCACCATTGCTGGCGGAGTGGAGGCGTTGTCACTTTATCTTAATGTGTTACCACCTACAACTTGGCTGTCGCCCCTCGCTCGATAGCCGACCAAGGGGTGTGTGTGCGTGGGAGAGCTGAATGTGTCCCTGCGGTAGCATAATATCATCATTTATTGATCCGATTTATGTGACAGGCGAAAACTATTCGCTCGCTTTTATATTGAGGGGCTGGGCAACAATTTAAAACACGAACGTTGTAGTCGGATGTAAACGGCTGCTCAATACTCGCTCACAGTAGATTTGTAGAAAACACAGCCGGAACTTTTCGGCTTGATCGATAGAGGATAGATAGATTTGATCGATTTGTCACGCCCCCCAAGTTGAAAAAACTTTATGTATCAAGCTTAAAGATTAATAGAATATATAGATTAAATCTTATTACGTCGCATCTATATTTATACACATTTAAACGCTTTTTCTAAAACTGGAGCATACATTCTATGATTCCGTCTCAAGACGTAGGGACAAATCCAATATACACTTTTTACTTCTTCGACGAGTGTTTCTTTATCGAAAATTAGTTGGGGTATCTTGAGTTGGCAACTTTAAAGAGTTGGTTGCTAGCTGTCAATTAATCATCTCGTTGATGGTTTCGGGCGTTGCTCGGCGGTTCCCGGTGGCTTCTCGTGGTTCCTGTCCCAATCACATGCATAATTTATATGTTAATAAATATCTATTTTGCTTCTGCGGTTTTTGCTAGCGTATAAATTACAAATTCATGCCCAGCTAGACACGCACACCCGCACACACCCGAACACACTCTCGCGCTCTGTGAGCTTTAATTTACTGACTTTTGGGCAATCAGCTGCCAGACGAGGCAGACCTGACCAGGCCAGCACAGTTGGCCAGTTAAGTGCAAAGCAAATCCTGCCAAAGGCAGGCACAGCAATACCCTGCAACACCACCCCCTACCCTCCCTCTCTCGCGCTTCTGCCAACCAATCGAAATGGGGCTTGTACGTGTAGCGGATGCGCTCATAAATCAATGTTGAAATCAAATAGTACTCGTAGTTTTCTATACGTAAAGCCTCCATTTCTGGCCAGGCCGACTCAGACAGGCAAAGCGGATGCCAGGGAAATGGTCAGCGCCGTCGCCGCCGGAGCAGCGCGCTGAGTGTGACCTGCCCTCGCCCGTGATTGGGGTTGGGGGAAGGTGGGGGCCTTCGCTAACTGCCAGTGCTGAGCTTTTTGACATGGGGCCCCAAGCAAATGGCAGCTGTAAAATACATACATATAAAACACATAAAGAAAAAAAGGCGTGAGAATTAAAAATAAGTTTTTCAGCTTTTTATTTTTATTCCTATGCTTTTCGGTTAAACCTTTCCGCACACCTTACAAAAAAAGGGAACTCTGAAAAATCTCACTTAAGTCGCAGCTGAGTTTTTGTTAAAGCAGTCCATTAATACAGAAAATTCAGTACGCTATTTATAACATATATTTTCTCATTTTTTTTCTGCTTCAAATATATAAATGTATTCAAATATATAAGCTAATATAAATTGAGTTCTTTTTTTCCTTTTTTCTTTTGTATCAAGTTTATTAGCATATTTGTGTGTTGTTGCGTGTTCTGCGAAATTTTTATTGAGAATTCCTGGAAAAGTGTCGAATGTCACAAATGAAATCCAGCCAGACGCATATAAATTTTTTATTCGCTTAACCTGAAATTGTTTTTCATTGTTTGGTTGTTTACATTTTTAATAGCTGCAACTGTTAACTTAATTAAAATATATGTTTAATTAACATATTCGTTTCGAACCATTTTGATTAACGCGACTTTTAACAACATAATATGAAGCTCTCGCAGTAAACCTTCTATGATTTGATTTAAATTAAATTTTGTAAGTCGTTCAATGAAAATAATGATGATATTATGTATTTAATATTATTCAAAATTATATGTATAAATAACAAAAAAAATGTAATATTAAATAAAGTTTTAAATAAATATTTATTTAAGCTATTCGTAGATTTTATTTGTTATATTATACCTTAATATTTTTTAGAAGAAATCCATTTATTCAATATTAAATATATAAAGAACACGTGAAAATAATAAAATTTAAAAATTAATTTACAAATAATCCGCTGACTTTGTTGTTGCATTTGTCCATTTTATTTATTTCATTGTAAATTTATTTTGTGGCTTTTTTTAAGCTAAAATTTATTCATTAAGGCACAATCTGAAAGCCCAATCTGATGCTGACAACAACCCACATTGTGTGTGATAACAGGTATCCACGTTTATAAACGTGTTAAAGGCTTTGCATGTCGCATTGTTGGTTTTCAAATTCACAGAAAAATTACAAAGTCAACAGAGATAATTGTGTAACTCTTTTGGGCGTAACGCTAACAACAATTTCTGGCCTATTAACAGCTGGCGCTATTGCGGGCCCACAAACGGGCTGTTAATACAGAATATGACCGAATTTAACACACACACACACACACACCCCAACTTAAAACGCCAATTAAGTAATCAGGTTGTTGGCTTACCAATTTTGCATGAAATTCTCTTATCAGCTCATTTTTTTCTTCAGACAGAAGCCGTCAAAGTCAAAGACGGCTTCGAAATAGCTCAGCTTGGCTTTTGGCAAGTTTCACGTGTTGTTCTTGTCCTTTGGCGATGTCGTCAATTTCTATTCTAACAGCGGGGTTAAGTGCCTGGGGCAAAGTTTTTAAGAGCCTATTCAATTTCCACGCTTGATTAAATAATGTGCCATGTTGTTAGTGGGCGTGTTGTTGTTGTTGCCAGACGCTTTTAGCATTTGAGGCCTCGTCTAGGACAATTCCCATGCACACTCTGCTCAGATTATGTTTATTTTGGGTGTGTGTGCGCGTGACAGACGGCAGACCATCAAAATGGAAAATGTTTTGCTCGATGAGCTGTGAGGATAAAAAAAAAACTTCAAAAAAGAAAAGAAGAAAAAAAACAAGCCCATAAAATATATACGAATATATACGATAGCGTATGGCCATAGCAGTGAATGCGGTTGTGGCCATGGCCCGGGCAAGTTGACAAGTTCTTTTGGCCTATAAATGTTGCACTCATGTACAATTCGAACTACATTCAATTCCATTCATTTGCATATTTTAGCAAAGACAGAAAAGTACTTGCGTACATATATATATGCGTGCATATATATAATGTGTGTATTTATCGCTGTTCATTATTTTAATTTTCTAACGCACAGAAAATTGAAAGCAGCACACAACATGTTGCCAAGCCAGCAGCTGCAACATGTTGCTACTTGCGTAAAAACGAGAGAGAATTCTCGGCTCTCGTTCGCAATCGCATGGTTCGTCGTGCCCGTGCGCGCTCTCTTCGAGCCGCTCTCTTTGTTGGCGTCTGTCGAGTGTTAGCCTAGTCCTTCGTGGCACCACCTACGGGTTAATGTGGAACGCTGTCACCAAGTCAGTGGGTCAGCCAAATGCGCACGGTTTGGGCGCATGGACTGCAGCTCATTGAAACTTGTGCAGGCATTGAAATTAAAGCTGGTTAATTAGCAGGTGGCAAAACGTAAATGTCTTACAAATTGCCAAACGAAGAGCGCACGTTTTCTGTGTCTATGCGAACAAAAGGCGTAAAGACGTCAAGGCAACCAATTCTGACTAAGAAGGCCAAAAAGGCGACAAGTGAGAAGCAAACCGGAGAGAAGCGGTGAGCAGTGTGACACAGCACCGGTAATTGGTCGGGTGACTGGATCAGGTTCAGACTAAATGTTTGGCTTGCTTTTTGTTCAGTTTTGTTGAACAGTTTACAGTCACATGTTTTGGCTTTGGCCAAGCGCAAGCAATAACAATAACAAGTTAACAGGGTCAGGCTCACAACCGGCAGCAGCAACTACAGCAAAAACAACAACAGCAACATCAACAACAGGAGATACAACAATAGCAAGTGCAGCGGGCCAAACGTAAACAAAACGCATGTAAATCACGCATACGCAGCGTTGCACGCGCACAATAGCAATGCTTGGCGCAGGCGGTTGTGGGTGGTGCGAGTGGTGCAGCTCAAGTGCTAAAGGGCTGAGTCTGCTGAAGTGGATGACATGCGTCTATCTGGAGCATTTGCCGCATAATTCTAAGCACATTAAAACCACTCACATCCAAAATAAAAAGGACAATAGACGAGGCACACCCCAAGGCACAGGATAATGCCCCGCACGGGACACAGTCACCGGATTAGCTCCTGCTGTGGCTCAAAAAAAAAAATACAGTTTCCAGCTGAGCGAAAACTGCAGCATTTCGAATTTCTATGGCAGCAAAACTTTATTAAATAAACAGGCAAAGAAAAATATTTATAGGGCAAAGATTTTTTTGTAAATATATTGAAATTCATATTTCCACTTATATATAAAAAGAATTTTGGTGAATTTTCAACAAAGCCTTTTATTTATTTATATTTGTATTGAATTCTCGTTTCAATTAAGCCTGAAATTTACTAATAACCTGTTTTATATATATTGAAGTTTTTAAGTTAAGTAAACAATTTAGCCAATAAATGAATTTTTACATCGTAAGCTTATAAACAATTGTTAAATGATTTTCTCAGCTTTTTTCGTCCAACAATCAGCAATATTAAACCAATTCAACCAATTTAACTTATGTTTTCTGCAGACCAAGCGACACCTTTTGTATGTTTTCTCTTTATGCTTATTTTAAATATTTAAAATATTTTCAAAGAATTATTTTATGCACGTGTGAGCCCACCATAAGCTGAAGGCACAACAAAAACCCTCTTCCATATCAAAATCACTTTGAGTTGGTTCATTGCTTATGCGACACTGGAAAGAATTGAATTCCATTTTAAAACAAGCAATAAAAACAATTCATTGAAATTCAAATTTTAGGAATCCAATCCACACAACTCATAAACCATAAAAATTGACAAATAAAATAATATAATGGTAAAAATCTATAAAAAAAAAATATATATTAAAAGAGAGCGAAGAAATTTCCAAGAAATCGATATAAGTGTAAGAAGTTGGGCAGTGGCGAAATAAAAGGGTTAACGGTGAAATACCTGACTTGACAAAATTGGCTTATGCTAAAATATAAATAATAACATGTCAAGTTTGTCTGTTTGCGACAGTACCATAAAAAACAAGCAAGAACATTATAATCGGGTGAAGCCAACGGCGCATTACTCGTTCACAGTGTAATAACAATCCTATAAATTATAACTAATTTTATTTTAAAATGTGTAACAAATTTCGATGCGGATTCAATCTAAAGAATAAATCATTATAAAAATTAAATGAAACATGAAAATCAGTTTTGACAAAATTATGCGAACTTGAAATATAGGAGAAATGGTTGCAATAAAATACATATCAACATTTTTGTAAATTTTGGAATGCTTTTTGACCAAAATGTAGATACCCCCAGAATTAACTTTTAAGTTGCGTTTTATACTAATTAACCCACCCATAATCGAATAAAAATATAAAGTGTAGATTCTAAACTTGGCAAACAATAGCTCGGAAGTAAAGTCAGGGAGTACTTGATATTTCTCGGAAAAAAATAAAAAGTATTTTGTTTAAATATGCAAAAAACCGTAATGTATGATTATTGAAGAGATCAAACTAGAATAAAGATGGTTTAGTTGGTTTAGTTTTGACAAAGTTATGTAAATTTAAATCCGAAAGCTTAACATCTTTTCTTTTGTCAAGTGATTCAAAATAATTTTAAGAAATACCAATGGTGTAATTTAATTTCTTGAATAATCTATGCAAATGTATATGAAATATTGCATATATATAAATATTTATCCATATGCTTTTGCGAAACGTGATCAAAAGTAACTCCCAGAACCACTAAGACCGTGGCTCGTGTGTGAAAATTGAAGTGGTTTTCATTTGTGCAGCAGCACTTGCCTCACTTTCACACGTGCTCTGCCTTTCACTCTCCCCACTACGCCTTTCCCATCTCATGCTCTCTGGGTCTGGCTCTCTCTTTTGGGGGATTTTCTTCATTGTGTGCATTGCACTTTTGCCAGTCGAAATTTCATACAAATTTCATACATTTCTTTTGAGATTGCCTGTGTCGCGCCCATTAACCGCCAAGTGTGCGCAATTACAGGCGGGCCACGTGGAAAGACGATGGCAACGGGGACGAGGACGAGGACGAGGACGTGGATGGCGACCCGGGTGTCCGCGCAAGTCGCAGGAAGTCGCCTGGTTTGCGCTTTACAGCTGATTTGCATTTTTCGGGGGGCAGGCGCTGCAGGTGGCAGCAAAGCGAGGCACAAGGAGCACAGTTGTTGTTGTTGTAGCAGCTTGACTTGGCTCGCAGCTTACATTTAGCAGCTTTTGCCTTATGGCTTGTAAGGGGCAGGGGGCGTGGCGCACTTGTGGCATCCGGGCCACCCCAAGCTCAGCTCCTGTCACATTTCCTTTATGCTTGAACCGTCTGTTGAGTGTTTCGCTTAATGCAGGTAAACGAGTTTTTTATGTTGGCTGAGAAAAATGGGGCGTGGCTGCCGCTACCCATTCGCTGCTTACTTAATGAGACATTCTGCACATAAAAAACAAGTGCTGCTAGGCAAAAAAGAAACGAGCGCAAAAGCTGACAGCAAGTGCACTTTATTGTATTGACGGATGCTTCAATTGCTCAACTGGCAGCCAGAGCCATAAATCAGCCCGAATGTGTACGTGTGTGTGTGTGCGTGTGTGTGTGTGTGTGTGGTATTAAAATTAACCAACTAGCAGCTCAATAAACATTATCTTGAATACGTAGTAGTTGGCAGCATCCAAGCCACAGGCTGTTGCTGCTGTGGAAGTTCGAGTTTCTGCTGCCAAGACGACGACACTGACAGCATGTGATGAATTGTGCGCACGTTGCGGGCGAAATGGAGGCTGAGACTGATGGTTATGCTGCTGCTCATGTGGGCCACACACAGATGCACACACACAAGCACACACACTTACACCTTGCCCGCAGTCCAATCGAGGTTGCTGCTGTTGATGCTGCTGCTGCTGCAAAGCCTTTCTGATGCAGCAACCATAACTCATCGGGCCAAAACACTTGCCGACTGAGATAAAAACTATCATTTGCCAAAGCTGACTGTGAAGACGGCCAGTGTTAAGACCAGTGACCCCACTAAATTCCCTTTTAGCTCGGTCTCTCTCAGTCGGTTGCCTGTTTCGTGTGTCCTGCCTGCCAAATGGCATTTCACACGTTTTTATCGCATACGCAAAAACAAATAAAACATCTACAAAATATATTATCTACGGGCTGTCGAATATTTAATGCCCTTGCTAAATAGACTAATTGGAGGATAGTAACTATGCGGACTCTAATTGGACTATTGCTTAATTGGATCTGGTGCGGGTTCGAGTTAACTATTTTCTGTTGTATTTAAAAGCATGATGAATTTTCAAAAATAAGAAATTAGACTGATAAAATATCGATTAATATTCTACGCTAATATTGACAATTCAATTTAATATTGGAGCTTTCACTGAGAGTGTTTATTATAGTTTTCTGGTACATTAAAATGTTTTGAATAAAAGCACCAATGCCTTTAAAACGCTTTTAATAAATGAATTTAGCTAATAGTTACGCAAGCCTGCTTAAAATATTTATTTATTTATATTTATGTAAATAATGTAAATAATTTATTTTAATTACTTGGTATCATAAGCAAGCAAATTTTGAAGTAAATTAAAATTTATTTACTTTCTACTTTGTTTTGTAAATATGTGATTAAACAAGATTATCAATAAATGATTTAAATTTGTTTTCTGTTAAATTTCCTGGCTTATTAATAATACCCTCAGCTAGGGTATTTAGCTTTAAAAAAACTGAAGTCATTTGTATTGCTGCTGATGCTGATGCTACTGCTGCTGTTGGTGCTGCTGGTGGTGCGCCTGATGACGCTACTGATGACTTGATGACTTGCCGACTTGACGTCTAGTCAACCTCCCGCCCCGGGCACCTCCTAAGCTAAAAGGTCTTCCGGCCCAGTGTGACGCCATTGATGACACGCACGCGGCGCTTGTCTTTTAAGGCCTGTCAACTCGATTTGTATGTGGGTCTCTGCAAGTGGCTGCCACCACAGAGGGCACCACCACAGGGCATGGAGCTTTCGCTGAAGGAGCTCAGCCACAGTCTCCGACTTTGCATATGTTTTTGGCCATTTGTTTATTGTTTTCAAGCGAGGATAAAAACAAACAAAACAACAACCAACAGAAAAAAATAATGCTAAAAGCAAAGGCAGCGACATCGTGGCGCAAATTATTCATGAAGCGAATGAGCTCAACAAATCTGCCACGCCCTCTCAAGGAGACCCCTTTCTTGGGGTCGCGCTACGAAGACGCAGTCGAGTGGCCTAATACATATTTTTGGCAACCCAAAGTGCCCTTAACCCCTGCTACCCTCCAAAAAGAAAAGCAGGCAGGACTCCTCTTTCACTCTTTTCTGGAATGTTTTGCATATTTGCGTGGGCATACCACAGCCCCTAGACAAGTCCTCCCCTCTTCCCTTCTCCCTCTATCTGGTTGTTGTTGTTGGCTGTCTGCAAATTGTGCGCCAGTTAAATCGTATTAACTTTTACCGCCAACTGGCTGAAGTATATTAAGAATATATTGAGCCGCTTAAAACACAAGTCCATTCCAATTTGCAGCCCTCGTCCCTCCCTGCCGCAGTTCCTCGGTTGGCAGGCAGTCAAATCAGCAGAAGAAGAGGAAGCTGCAGCAACAAAATTGCATTGGCAAAGATTTAAGCCACATCCTGTTAGCCCGCCCGCCCAAAAATGTTGTATGGCATGCCAGGAGCTGGCTGCAAGGATCCCAAGGATCCGACACATGCATCCAAGTGGGTTTAAACTGCAATTTATCTAGACAGCTAGAAGGCATGGCAGAAGGATAAGAATAAGTTTGCACACCATTTTCTGCGACTTGAGCCGGTCCAAGGGATATCTACACACACTATGTGGGTGAGTGTGTGCCTGTGTGAGTAACGGGGGCAAATAGAAATACGTACACGAGAATACTTTGCATCTGTGCAGCGCGGCTTTGAATCTATTATTCATGGGACGGGCCATATGTTTTATGGCCAAAACCCACCACGCAACGTATATCAATAGAACTAATTGTTGCTCTTATTGTTGCCGCTATATGCAGCACATATGTGCTGTCTACCTCTCCCTATCGCTCTCTCTCTCTATCACTCTGTCTCTGTCTCTCTTTCTGGCTGTGTGTATTTAAGCAAGTCCTTTGGGTGCGCTAGTTCGATGTCAATGCCGAGTTAAACATTTATGTGTAAATTGTTGGATTAGACGATTATCCCCACAAGGGTTGCACCGCACAAAGGGAGGGCTTATAGCCCCCGACTACACAAAGAGTTCAAAGAAAGCTCGGCAAAAGCAGCTCAATTGATTGCTTGGCTTAACGCCTTAGTGAGCGTTAAGCTGCTGCTAAGCTTTAAAGCGCAAGTGAAGCAAAAGCTGCGTCGAGACATAATTAGTCTGTCAGCGCCTAAAGGCGAAGCTTCAATTAAATAATGAGAAGCGCAAAGAAAGGCCTGCTTATTCAAATGATTGAGAAACACAGAGAATGCCTTGTCAAAAGAGAAATACGCTGGTCATCAGGTTTTGTTTAGATGATGAGTTAAGCAAAAATAAAAACATAACATAACAATAAAGAAAAAATTTCAAAAAATTTAAATACCTTAAAAAAATATCTATCGATTTTTTTAAATATCTTAAGGATTCAGACACGTTCCTTATATTAAATCGGAAAATGAAGGGAGGGAGAGGGAGCGAGCATCATTGATTTTAATATTAAGCATTAAGTTACTAAGCCACAATATAAAGGCATTTGCGGCAGCGCTGAAAGCCGCAATTAATGACTTTGAAGCATCCTTAAACAAAAACTTGATAAAAGTTAAAAGCAACATGGAAGAGCTTTGTAATTTATTTGTGACATTTTGAAGAAATGGTCAGTGTGGAGCTCATAAAAGAAAAATATATTTTTTTTACTTACTTAAAAAAAAAACATGTCAAGCTGCAGCGTCCGCCGGATGGCAGAGTAAATAAATAACTTTTTAAATTGCAGAAAATGAAGAGAAAACAAATGTGATAATAATAATATTCAAGGTGGAAAACTTTAAGGACACCCACGGGACCAATTAAGCGGCAACAGAGGCGACTGGAATATTTAACTGCAACTTAAAACTGGACACAAGACAACGCCCTTGCCCAAAGGGGGACAGCCCGCTTAAATCACATTAATTTTGATTGCCGAGTCACATGTTAATCAACAATTCGACAATCAATAGAACTAATTATGCTTGTTATTGTTGTTCTTAAGGCGTGTACACGTATTTGCCCAGGATGTTTAATTACTCCCGGGTGTATTTCGTGTGTAAACAGGTCCGTTTGACCCTAGTACCCCAGAGGTTCCGAGGTAATGCCAAAGTGTATTGTATACAAGGCAAAACATGCGTAAATTAATTTCATGCGCCTTATAAATATGTAAGCTGGCCCAAGCTCAATAAATTCGTTCTTTATGCTACCCTAGAAAAAGAAAATCAATGAAAATGGGTAGTTTCAGGTAACAATATTTTTTATGGTCATCAGAATTTCAAAAAATATTTAATATTTAGCGTATCATAAAAAGTATTAATTTATAAGGATTTTGGGTATGCCTTTCTTAAATTGCCATGAAGTGAATTTAAATTTAAATCTGTGGTCGCGCACTTTTCTTGGGGTATTTTCTAGTACAGCATTTTCAACTAATGCCTGCTTATATTATTTTATTTTTGTTTTCTGTTTTTTTTTTTAAGTTGTTTGCCAGCCACGTGGCTCCTGGCAAAGTTCTAGGCCTTGTTGTTCCTGTTCTCCTTCCTAATGTTTCTTAGAAGCTGCTGCTGCTGTTGTCGACCAAGTTTGCTTTAGAATTTTTGAGCCCCTACTAATTGCTGCAAATTACAAATGATAATAGCCACAACACACGCTCAAGGTTATATGCCAGACCATTTATTTCATTTTCAACAGCACAACAGTGGGCGGGGGTGGACCTTTGGGGAACTTGAGGGTAGCTTTTGGGCGACGAGGCGCCTCTAAAGCACTGTAAGAATTATTGGCTATTTATCAAGCGACGCGTTGGCGACTACAACTTGCCACCGCCCTGCCCTTTTCGGGCCTAAGTGTTGACTTTACTTGGCCCGCTAATTAAATATACATATGTAGGTATAACTGTACATAAGTATATATATATATGTATATTTATATATAATATGTATATTTATATATATATATATATATATTTATACTCAACAAGACCGGAGGGAGTCATTGAAGGCGCGTTAATTGCGCTCCATTAATGACATCAGGTTAAACGTTAAGTGAAATTAAACAGACGCCTGGGACTGTTCCTGACCAGGGCTCTACATACACATTAAATAAATTTTTTCGCTCTTTATTTCCTTTTTCATTCATGTTTTCTCTTGGTCTAGGCACTATAAATCTTGTGCAAAAAAAAAGGTACTTAAACTTTAACTAGCTCGGACAGGCCCAAGGCAGCAATACAATGCTGAGAGTTCTCTGGAGCATTTAGCAACTTTGACTTTGACATACTCACACTACACACGCATTTACAATTTATTTGGCTAATTAAAATATGTTGCATCCTAATGGAGCATTGTCAGTGGCTGCCTCAAATGCTCGCCTCATGGCCAAGTGCGAGACCCGCATTCTCCTCTCTGCCTCTTCTCTCGTTCTCTTTCTGTCCTCGCTTCGGTCATGTACCTACATCAAAGCTAACGAGCCGGAAGTGCTGCACATTTTTGGGCTCGGATTCTGCAGGCTGCATCCTACATCCTACATCCTGCATCCTGCGCCCTGCGCACAGTTGATAAAAGCTATTAAAGTCGGGTGATTAAAGCGTCTGGCGAACAAAAGGCAACTGATGCGAGAATTTTACTTAGAATGACCACCCCCACTCCCCTTCCACCACCCCGCTCTCGACGCTGGACGCTCTGCATTAAACAAAATCATGGAAGCACTAAAAACAGGCAACGAGGCGATTTTGCTAACGTCATAATTGCAAAATGCAATTCAAGTCTTTTTTGTGGTTCGCCTGAAGGCAGGCAGCCAACGGACCAAATATTAGCATACTCTTAAGAATCACATTTCAAGAAGTACACTGATTTCAGTATGATTTCTCGTATGTTTGGATACTAAGTAGGAATACAAGTGAGCTACAAATTTTAATACTGATTTCAATCGTTATCTATAAAAGATTAATTTTAATTGCTATAGCAATATTATCCTTGGTTTGTTTAACTACATTAAAAAAAAAAATTGAAAAGTAATTTTATATATTTTTAGATTATTTTCTGATGAATATCCGATTAGAGTTTTGTGACCCACAGAGAACAACAAAAATGTGAAATTTCTCAATCAACAGTTTTTTTCTTTTGGCTCATTTTATATTTTTATGAATTCTTTATTATTTGTCCATAATTTCCATGCTTTGAATCGCTCTTTTTATCAACTTAAAATGAATAAATAAAAATATCTACTTAAATTGCGGTAGGGTGGAAAAATTCCCCGACATCGATACTTTCTAGTTCTGCTGCTCGACTCTCAACCGTTTTCTTATCATAATATGTCGAGTCATCAGGCAGCTTTGCGCTCTATCGCATAATATGCAAAAAGCAGTAAAGTGCGAAGCGAACATCCGGTCTGGTCGACCGCGTCGGTCGGAGAGCAGTGCAGAAGAGGAAGCGCAGAAGCAACAAAAACAGAAACAAATGTTACTTCTGTGAAGAAACTTAAGACTACTTAGAGACTTTACGGCTCTCATTCCTAAAACTGACGCATAAAGGAAAAATTTCTATGACATTGATGGGTGAGTTTTTTGTACATTTTATTTTCTTTATGCATACAATGCATTCAAGTAATTTTTAACAAAGACAACTCATGTCGTAATCCTTAAAATTCATACAAGATAAGCTGCTTTTATGAATCAGCTTTAGCTGTGGGTATGTTTATATATATTAAATAAATATTTTGTTTATTTTTATTCAAGTTTAATAGCATAAATTTGATAAAAACATGGCTTTGTGAATCGCATAGAAAGGCAAATGACTTCCGATAAAAAAACTTTTGAGCAGAATTGTGATAGACCATTCAATACTAATATAATGGTTAATTTTTAATAATATTATAATATTACAAGCAAGAAAAGAATTTAAAAAAAAAGAAAACAATTATGACTCAATCGACTTCCTTAAAATTCAACAGAAAGATTCTTAACCGATTAGTTGAATTGCAAACCTTCTGGCCAGAATCTAAGTCAATTCAATTAATCCGGATAATGTTAATGTTAAACGCCGCATTTGTGTGGGTACTGTAATGACACTGGCTGACATTAAATGGAAAATTTGAACAAAGTGTAACCAACTGGGGTCTGACAACCGGGAGTGCCAAGTGCCCATTAAGAAGGACGACGAATGGGTGAAGTGCGTTTTCTTGACAGGTTCCTAAGGCAAGCTAAACGTTTTTGGCCAGCCCGTTGAGTGGTGATGGGGTCGCGATAGGGGGCGGGATGCGCCGGAGGTAAAGTAAACCGCTAAGCTCCATTTACGCCCATTCCAGGGATTCATTAATTACGAAATCACATCGAGCGAGAGCATCCGATCACATCATCCAAAATGGCTCAGACAGGGTCTGCCAAATGGAACGAGAGGCGATGGCTTTTAAATGCAGAAGACATCGCAAGAGAGCACCAAATAGCGAGTACGAGAGTAACAGAGAGGGGGCTGTGGGAGTGAGCAGGAGAGATGCTGAGCTAAGTCCATCAGCCAATTGGCAAGACAGAGAGTAGCGACAGTAGCAAAGGCAACTTCAATTAAGTTAAGTCAGTTGCCTCATTTCGAGGACAACTTTGGGACCCCCTCGCCGCCCCTCATCCCTCACTTCTCTCTGCTGAAAATGTTGTCGTTTGTTTCAGCGTTGAAGCTTTTTACATCATTAGCATTTCAGCTACGTTCAGTTCAGTTCAGTTCTGTTCAGCACAACTCAGAGATTCGTTTCGTCTCGTTCCCTTTCCGCGACGCTCGCGCCTGGCACAAATTCACAAATTTTCCCATCATTAGCATTCAGCGCAATGAAACAAATACACTTAGGGACTGAGATGGAGATAGCTGCCAGGCAAGCCGCCTCTCGCTCACACCTTCGGCCAGCGGCCGCAGGCAACTGACTTTCACTGAGAGTTTACTAACCAAAGTTAACACAATATTTTTATCCATCCAAAGCCCTAAGCACTGAGCCCACTGTCGAATCTGTCGAAGCAACCAGCCAGCCAGGCAGGCAACAAACAAACATTCACACATCGCTTTTAATACGTTTCCCCCACACACAAGCTCAATTAGAGCCAGTCCACATCCACCACCCCTCCACAGTATACCCTGTTCCTCTAGCTCAGCTTGACTAGAGATGGCCGCATTTAATGAAGAACAAAGTTATAAATACTTTACACGAGTATTATTAAGAATTCTGTACCATTATCAGTGGTCCTTTTAAAAATGACTTTTTTGAATGTTTCAATCGCAAGCTGTTGACTGAATTTTTTTATTGTATGAGCTATAGGGACCATAATCGGCAAGCCTATTTAAAAGTGATATTATTGTTATTCTACACTCATTTGATTTTTAAACCAATTTTTTCCTATAAATTGACTGCTGTTGAATGTGTATCAATAATACATAGCTATTTTCCTTTAAAATAGTGTGACTCTGTTTAGTGTCTACATATTTACGTTGTGGTATTTTTTGGGTCTTGTTAAGTCGTGTTAAGCCGAGCAAAGTCCTTTTAAGTCGCTTTGAGTCGTGTAAAATCGCTTTGAGTCACCTGTTACAGCCTGTTGAGGCACATGTAAAGATTTATTTAGATTTATTTGGTCTTTTTAAATTGTGCTTAGTAGTTTTGGATTTTTAGGCAATCCAAACCCTATTGGGGCGTCTATTAAATCGTGTTTAGTCAAGACAAGTCGTGTTACGTCGTGTCGTGTTATAAATAGGTGTTTCAGGTAATGTTAATTCTTATTGAGTTCTGTAAGAATGCGTCGTGTTTAACTCGTGTTGAGTCGTGCCAAATTCTAAGTAGGTATCACGACCTAATATATTGTGTTAAGCTGCCTCTCACGTTTTATTTGTATATATTTTTAAGTGATTTTCAGTAAACATTTTTCATATTCAATCACTTTAAAATGTGTTTGGTCGTGCTGAGTGCTGTTAATTTGCGTGTTTTGGATGTTTATTGAGATAAATGAAAGTCGTGCTGAACATTGCCTTGGCGTGTTGAAACTCGTGCTAAGATTTGTTAAGTCGTGCTCAACTCGTGTTTGGTTGTGTTAAGTTGTTAAGTCAGGCTTACTTTATATTAAGACACCCTCAGCTGTGTGGAGTCTCTCTTAAGTCGTATTTATTCGTAGAAAATCGTGTTAGGCGAATTAAATAAAATATAATGTGTGTATACATTTGTAGTTCAAATATTTATTGAGCTTTCGCGGTCTTCTGCTTGATATAAAAATGCATACATTTTGTGTGTTTTTTGAAAGTTTGGAACACGCAGACTCACGACACGCAACCAGCTCAAGCTCAAGCGAACTGATTTTCTGCTCTTTCGATACTCTCATATCCTGTCTCGTTGTCCTTGGTTTGTCTCTATCTTGATTTTATTATGCTTGCGCACTTCTCGAACCACAGCGAGGTCAGCACAAAACATCAAATAGACTGGACTCCCCACAACAACAGTGGCATCGAGTTGCCAGATTCCGCTTTCCCCGCTGTCTCTCTGCCTCTTTCACGCAGTTCCTGATGCTTTGTGTCCTTTTGGTCCTTTGCCGCTTTGGTTGGGGCTAATCAGAAATGTTTTACTTAGAAATCCTTTGGTATGCGTTCTACGTATCTCATTTTCGTTGCGCACAATTTACGATATAAACTTGTCTCAAAGTCGCCCCCCCCCCCCCCCCCTTCAGCACCCCTCCCGCCCTTTATTGATTTGCATTGGTTTGCCATTTAATCTGGGACGGGGGCGGGAGCCATTGCGGTAACTGGGCGAGATTTCTGCTGTGATTTCTGGCACACAACAAAAACTTTTATACGATTCGCTTAAACTTTTAATAACTTTTGTCAATTGATTATATTCGGGTGTCAAAGTCCTGGGCAAACGTAGACCTAACTGTAAATGTGCCGCAAATCGATTTTGGCTTAAAGCGACTTAAACCTAAATCATGGCCAAGATTGAAATTGTTAAGCGTTGGAGCATCTTGATGTTTGCAATCAACATTTAAAATTAAAAATAAAATTTTAATTCCAATTTTTAAAATCCAATTTTTTTTCCAAAATTAATAAAGAAAAAAAGTTGTTAATAGAAATATGCCACTTCGAAAAGTTTAATATATACATTTTTTTATCTTTAAAATTGTAAATATTTCTTTTATGAAAAAAACCATAATTTTGATCTAAAAGACTTTTGATGAATTCGTGCATTTTGTAATACCTTGAAACTCCTTTAAAATTTTTTTAAATCTTTTATTACCACCAATGTTTTGAATTTTTATGTAAAATCAATATGGATTGAAAGTCAACCCCAAACTGTCATATCCCATTAAAATTGCTTCAGTGTTGACAAAGTTATGAGCATGGGAAAACTTTTGATATGGGAATTGAAAAGTTGAACTTGAACTTTTTCCTAAATGCATTAAATTTGGCTGCCAAGGCAATCAAACAAGTTGAAAAGGCCACTCGTCGAGAAAATCCTTTGTGTGTGCTGTAAATCTTTTAGCTTTCCATATGGTTTTAAAGCTCTTTTGACTGTTTTCTTTTGAGGGCTTTCTGTGGAACGTGGTCTGTGACAGGCATTAGATTTAATTAGTGTAAACATTTTTTTTTTTGCGTTTTTGTGGGACGTTTGTCACGTAAGCATGGCCCGGATTTACGCCTGCTTATGTAATAAGCCATATAAAGTTAATAACAATGACATTTTGGACGACAACTAACTGACAACAACAACAAGGATGAGTCCGAAAGGCTCCTCAATATGGTTATGGGCCAACGTGCAGGATTTATACGAGCTTGTAACACACAGCCTCCTGCTCTCCCATTCTCCCACTCCAGCTCTCCCTCTCTGTTTTTCTCTGTGGGCAGATTGCCTAACGAGTCTACAGCCACATCACACATACGCCCGGTAGGCGTTGATGAACTGACAATTTGTGTCAACTGCCACAGCCGCAGAGCAAAGGGCAAACCTTAGTATCCTAGAATCCTGCTCCCACTCTGCTGCCACTAAATATCCATAGAGCGACGCCCTCAAATAAATGTATTTTCGAACACAAATGCCATTCATTCGGTTCGTGCAATGTGTAGCAGAGCATCATAAAAATTATTCGTTTCATGTTGTGTCCTGGGACGCAACGTGCAGAGATGAATGTGTGAATGGTGGGAAGGGGCGTGGGCTGCCAGCGGGCAGAGGGGTGTGCTGCAAGCACAAAATATATATTTCAGCAGCGACGAATGTGCGGCATATGGCACCAGCGTGACCGTGACCGTGCCGGTGCCTCTCACGATGCGTGCCTGTCAGCCGTTACACTGAGAGAAAAATTTAGTTTCACATTTTATTATACAAGGCAATTTGCTCTTTAAAACTTAAAGAAGGCTTCAAGTGGATAGACGATAGAGAATATGTACATTTAGATACGTAGATATAATTTTAAGTTTTCTACTTTTATTATTTATTTAGCAATAAGGGTGCGGAATAGCCTTTTAATTGTAAAATGCATTTTTTTATTGTAATTTGTAATTACATATTATGGTTTGGGAACATTAATAAATTAAGTCTTTTTTAATTAAATTTTAATTTCAGTAATATAAACAACAATAACAAATTTATGTACTTGAAATAATTTGTACTAAGTTTCAATAACTACAATATTTCTTAGCTTGAGTTTCACATTTTTAGAAATTTCAGAATAAATGTAAATAGTTAGGCAAAAAAATTTTTGTGTTTGGCATAAGAAATGTTGATTTTTATAGGGTTAAAAATAGTTTATAGTTTTTTCGTTCAGTGCATTTGTAACCATATTGTGTGTGTGTGTGTGTGTGTGTGTGTGTGTGTGTGTGTGTGTTTGTGTGTGTGTGTGTGTGTGTGTGTGTGTGTGTGTGTGTGTGTGTGTGTGTGTGGCATGTGTTACTGTGTGTGCGGGTTTGGCAAACGCGCAACTCGGCACGGGAATTATTAACTTGTAATGTGCTCTGCATAGCGTTTTTAATAAAAGCAAAGCTGAGCAGAGCACAACGTGACCAGCAGCAACAGCCGGAGCCGAAGCCGGAGTCGGAGTCGTATTTGGAACCCTGTCCGCAACCAGTGTATCGACCTGATGACGATGACACCACGTGTGTGCCTGATGGGCAT
Organism: Drosophila micromelanica; assembly: GCA_004143825.1. Lineage (NCBI taxonomy): Eukaryota > Metazoa > Arthropoda > Insecta > Diptera > Drosophilidae > Drosophila > Drosophila micromelanica. Next base: position 64,575 of record SCDY01001021.1, read on the forward strand.
CCTACAGGACACACAGGCTCATACATTTTGATGGCCTCAATGAAGTGACGGCACAACATTGCTGCTGTTAGTTCTTCTTTTATTTTTTTTTTTTTGTCGTGTTTGTTTTTTCGTTTTGCATTGATTGCGTCGTCCGGTTTGGAAATGGGCTGCGGGCTGCTGTTGAGGGGTTTAGGGTTCGGGGTTCGGGGCTCGTTGCTCGGGGTTCGGGTAGTTGCCGTTTGAATGCGATTGATTTAACGAGCGCTGTGGGAATCAGTGGCGGTGCCACAGCATGCGCAGGCACAGCATTCACAGGATACGCAGGACACACAGGACACACGTAAATGCTTTGGCTTAAAGCTGAACAAACAGTTATTCTTTGGCCCCCATCTGGTCGTGAAGGTGGGTGGCTGGCAAGTGTTTGTCCCTTGGAGCCGGCCTGGTTGCGGACTTAATGCGGCGTCATGGCATCATCAGAAACTTTATCAATTAAACTTGGCCATTTTTTTGTTGTTGTTGTACACTTTTTTTTGGTATATGCGTGCCGTCGCCGCCCGCAGCATGTTTTTAACTATGGCAGCAAGCTGCTGACACCAGGACTACAGTCGGGGTCCTGGACACCATCCAGCCTGCGGGCAACTTTTAGGCATTACAAAAACAATGTCGACCATAGTCCAAACCACTGATGCTGTGGATGCGATGCCCAACACCCTGTTGCGCCACAGTTGATGACAACTTTAACAGTGAACACACATATACAGCTCTAAAAAATAAGAGAATTAAAATATATATAAAAAACTCTAGCTAAGCCAATTTAATATATGCACAGAATCAGAGTTTCAGGCTACTTTTAAAGTGTTCGTAAAATGTTGACCAGATTTCTGGTAATAAAAATTAATTCTTACAAAATAAAATTAACAAAATGTTCGTAAAAAATATAAAATGTACATTTTTATACTCGTTCACGAAGTGAAAGAGTATATTGGTTTTGTGCAATGTCCGTCTTGCTGTCCGTCTGTCCGTCTGTCCGTATGAACGCAATTATTT